>JAHQZX020004518.1:0-32298 GCA_019804575.2 Pseudotulostoma volvatum
GCCCTTAATACATTCTTTGCATTGTTGTCTCTCCCGGCATTCCCCGCAATGTCACTTGGCCATAATTTTCGTCCTTCTAATAACTTACCCTTTAGATGCCTTTGGGGATTTTATTACAATTACTCGTTACCGGGTCCACCTTGTTGTTATATATTTGCTCACAACAACTCTCTGTCTCTAAGTAGAGGTGGTATAGTGGTCACGCTAGCGGAAAATATCCTAGTTGTATTATTACCATTACATGTAATTACTATGTATGATACGGATTACTAAAAAATGAATGTCCCTCCTCCGTTTTTGAGTGTCCGCCACCATAGTTATAGGGAAATGTTTTCTTAATATAAAGCTAGGCAAACTGGGTAACGTAAGGTTTGTTATGTTTCGCTGGTTTGCACTAGATCTATTTGGGTAACCTACCTCTCGGGTACTATGATAGCAAGTGATTAGTAATGATAAATTATCACACTAGACTACTAGTACTCTATATGTGGCTTAATAGGCCCACTGGCCGCCTTAGCCACACAGAACTCAAACCACCGGGGGAAACGGTTTAGTGTGTGGCTGGGGGTGGGCCCAAGCTTCTGAGGCAATTCCCCTCACCCAGCGTAGAGCATACAAAAAATATCACGTGGTTTGAACTTTGGGCGACTCTTCAAGCAAGGATCGCAATGAGTTAAATCACTGACAGGTTAGTTATCCGACGCTTGACCAAATGAAGCTAGTGCCTCCCCACTCAAGCGACTTGACCAAGTCCACCTGACTTGACTCATTACTTATTACGGGGTAACTGGGGTAAATAACTCTCTGAGACAAATCCTTTGGTATCACCGTCAACTTGAAAACACAACTACTTCGAAAATCATAACGTTTCAATGCTTCACGGCCAACCATAGCTGATAGACCTCACAGAGACGAATCTGTTCTCTGGGGTCATCGAATAGTTTACGGTATGTTCATAATGCTCTATCATATATATATCAAGTAGGTATAGTACTACATTAGTACTATCATAGTACTAACTGACGGTCCGATAGCTAATTCTAGGTATGCATATGCTCTGTTGACACTGAATGTATTTTGTTTGAACCAGCCTCTATGTCATCTGATAAATAATACCATCCTTTTTTGTTCTGCGTGGAGAATATGTGTTTTACTCGACCATCCGGGGCTTGACTTGTGAAGCCGTTGCTCTAGAACTACACCGAAAGAATGCTGAATGGAATAATATCTCCTCTCACAGAAGATATGTGCAGCTATCAATGGTCCGTTTGCTTCATATTACAGGCGGGTTCGAATCCTGTCCCCGCCACTGGAAATACTGAGGGATACTGTGTGAAAAGGGGTAGGCTGAAAGCACTAAAAATAACGATAAACTAATACAATGATGGGGGTTTCTCAACCGGTAAGTGGTTTTCCCGCCAGAACACCTACATGTGCCTGGATGGTCCGGATGGCCGAAGGCTAAAGCGGTGTATGAAATAATAATATTATTATTATATTTACAGGCCGTGACCTCTCAAAGGATAAGCCGGATAAGCTGCTTATCTTGAAGATCAACGACGAAGAGTGCTCACTGCCTAGTGTCGACTCAACACTCATTAGCACTAGTCTTAATATCCGATTCGCTTCAAATGACTTGGTTACCCAATAATATCTTCAATCTTTGTTTTCAATTGGTAGAGATAACACTAGTAAGTAGCTTCTGTAGAATCACCCTATTGAAATATTATTTCTCGGCAGTATCTTTGGCTTAATGACTTAGAAATTCTAAAGTTGGGTTGGCTGACACGTCTCTTATCATATGTACTAGTCCCCCTTGCACGGCTTGTCCGCGCGTTTCAGTAATGAAAGATAAGAGGTTGTGATGAGCTCACTACATATGGCAAAGGTTACAAGGCAGCTAAGCCCACTAAGGCATCAACCGGAGCCGAACGATCAGTTCCACCCACCTCGACATTATTCTTATGATAAATGTATCCGAAATTTGACGGGAAAATAGAGACCAGCATCGACTAACGCGAAACATAATGGGACCACCACAACTGTATATAATTAGAAGCCCTGAATCTAGCAGCAAGTGACTGCTCTATAATTTGTAACCTCAACCCGAATATCCTTGGTGGGAATAAGCTATTGAATTTTCAAAAAAAATTAAAACCCGCAGTTCTATACCATATTAGGAAAGGTATGAACTTTTATTCCCCGTATTTTTATCTCTGGAATACATATTCTCTTTGCAAGTCACCCTCAAACCGATTATCCTGATAGACATACTTTCTGATGGGAGGTCAATTATTCCCTCCGTAAGTGATGCCCCGCCAGTAAAGCTCCATCTTCTTTAGACATCTATTGAAGCAAGAGATGATTGTGTTGTTTTTGACTTTGATAATGCCCGAGGGACGTTCTCTCTTAATTAAGCCTTTAATATAGTATATAAGTCGCAAATGTTACAAGCATGCCGTTTTGAGTGACACTCGAAATGTTTGATATAATTTAATTCACAATGAGATTCTAGATACAAGATTACTCTATGGCGGCCAGGTGTACTTCTTGAGTCTGACAACAGTTTGCGAGCACAACAATCTAGATCCGTCGGCATTATCAGCATACGTTCTTATCGTTTTTGTAAATTTTCGCAGCTCTTACATCACTTCTACCTTCTACTTACATGAATCGCAAGTTTGTTTAGAATATAGTGCATCCCACGGTCGATCTTTTTCTGTTTGTAGGACTCGTACCTTGGTGCATGCAGGCTACCAAAACCCATGCACTGGATGGACTATGGTCCATAGCCAAGGCTGAAAACTGGCCAGCGGAAAAATTTTTCATAGTGCCGAGAAAGTAGCCAGGATATTGAAACAATCGGTTTTGTGAAAAGTGACTCCTGAGCTGCCACATATGATAATACTATGTATCATACAATACATAGCTCTTGTACCAGAGTTCCAGCAATAATTATAATCTGATTAATTGGGTTATAATTTATCATGCACATTACTGAACGTCATTAGTCAACAAGCAGAGTTGCATATGCCGGGGGTGGAGGTGTGCATATCAGTTCATTTTATTGTTATTGTAAATTCCTTATCATAACATTGGCACTGTCTGAGCCTACCACCAGAAATAACCTGCGGCTCTGAATACTCACATAGGAGCGGCTTTAGCACTCAGAAAGAAGACCCCCCTGAGCACGACAATCCGATACATTGTAGGTGGTATATAGGAGAACCAAGTCTCATTGTTATTAGATAATCGAGCAGACATTTGCAACTCTCTGATTACATACATAGTAATTGTTGCTTTCCTCCCTTAATGGAGAGAGCAGCAGACTAACTAATCGTTCTACCAGAGTCAAAACGCCAATGATATCGTCGTTCATTTAAATAGGTAAAGAAATAACTTCTCCTCTCAGCTAGCAACAACTAACAATAATGTATATTATACTATACTACGATAGTAAGCAAGAAAATGACGCTTAGTCAGCGGGTCCCTATATCCTCGTTATTGTGTGGTATGGCCATCCCTCAAGGCTCGGCAAGTTCTCCCGGGATGATAATAAGTGGGATATCAGAAGATCCATCACGGATTCATTGCTCCCCATTTCTTTACTAGCAGACATATTCGTGATTTGCGTCGCAGGAGTGCATTGATCTTATCCATTCTTGCGTGCGAAGTTCCGTCAATTGCTGCGCCCGCGGGCAGTCGATCTCCTCATGCGTATGACTACTGAGTTTAGGCTGGGAGCAAGGTGAAGAAGGACGATATCGAAGCCTTGTTTGAGAAATTACAAACCAGTCCGTACTGGGGGACTGGTGTTCTGCTCCCTCTGGAGATTCATGTGCTGGTGGCAAGGGTGGGACTCGACGACTAGAACGACAGTTTACGAGACTTCCTTCTTGCCAGGTTGGGTCGAAGGCCTTGGCGGATATGCTTTGTGGTAACTGAGCGGACCTTCGAAGAGCTGATTATGATGGCTGGTGGTGTGAGGAATGATGACTGGGATGCCCTAAAGAGCATCGATGAGCTTCCCGAACCCGTCTCCAAACACAGCGTCGCTGCAATAGAGGGGAAATCAGCAGCTAAGAGACGCTGTGTTAGCTCGGCCTGCATTGCCTGCCGAAGGAGGAAATCGAAGGTTCGACAACTGGACTGATTATTCTATCTGCGTGCCAAGCGTATTTACTAACCCTCTGCCCCGTAGTGTGATGGAAACCTGCCAAGTTGCGCAGCTTGCCTCTCGGTCTACCACACTCCATGTAACTGCCCATGCCATTATTCGATTGTAATCGTCCTAACTGAGACCCTCCCAGGCGTATACGACCCCAACTCAGATCATCGGAGAAAAGGGGTTTACAAGAAGGACATCGACAATTTAAGAACTCAGAATACAACCATCCAGACGCTTGTTCAAGCTATCCTGAACTACGATGAGGAAGACGCGTATGAGCTGGTGCGTCGGATGCGATCCTGCGACAGCCTGGAGGATGTCGCAGAATCGATCACCACTCACAACAGGGACCTAGCAAACGTTCGGGAAGTATCGAAATCCGCGGTCGAGAGCGACCCGGGAGCAGAGCAGTTTGAGACCGAGCTGGCCGTGAAGATGAACAAGATGATGCTGGATGGATCTGTCAAATACATCGGCGGCACATCAAACCTCATATCCTTACCACCCGGTTTCGAAGTGGATGACCCGTCTCATGTGATCAATCCGGAGCCGAATGATGGCATTGGATTCTCAGTGACACGATGGACTAGAGTCACTGATGATGAGCCATTAGTCCATCACCTGATGATGATGTACTTTACATGGCATTATACGTATTTCACCGTCCTCTCAAAACAGCTCTTTCACCAGGACTATATCCGCGGCCGCCCCAGCCAATATTGTTCCTCCTTGCTTGTCAATGCGATGCTGGCCCTCGGTTGCCACTTCAGTTCCTGGGAGGGTGCCCGGCAGCATCCCAGGGACCCAGCGACAGCAGGTAACCACTTCTTCAAAGAAGCCAAGCGGTTACTTCTGGAACATGATGAACACGAAAAGGCAAAACTTTGTACCGTTCAGGCTCTTGCCTTAATGTCTCTCCGGGAGGCAGGATGCGGTCGGGAAAGCAAAGGATGGGTCTATAGCGGCATGAGTTTCCGCATGGCGTGTGACCTTGGCTTGCATGTCGATTCGAACGGTCTGAGCGCGATCAACCTCTCCGAGGAGGATATAGATGCCCGAAGGATCACCTTCTGGGGATGCTTCTTGATCGATAAGTGAGTTACCCTAAGCTCCTGAGTCGGCAGACTCCAATCGGTTCTTACCTGTGATAGGTGCTGGTCGAACTACTTGGGCCGCCAACCGCAACTGCCATCGTCCCGTATTTCTGTGCCCAAGTTCGACATCTTTCCTGGGGAAGAAGCGGAAACGTGGTCTCCATATACAGATTCCGGAGTTGTCGACAACCATACTCAGCCTTCACGAACCCGAGCCGTCGCTTTGCAGATCTCTAAGCTGTGTGAAATCAGCAACGATCTGCTCGGGTTCTTCTATCATCCTGTACAGAATGTGAAATCATGCTCTAAGCAAACGGAGTTGAAGAAACTTAATGAGATCCACACGAGGCTCGATGGCTGGCGGAAAGCTCTCCCTAGAGAGATGGACCCAAAAGAAGGGCAACTTCCCCAAGTCCTTCTCATGCAGTATGAACCACCACCCTTTTACTAGTGAAACCCGACGAGCGAAAATGATCTGACCCGAATTCAGCATGTTTTATCAGCTCCTATTCATCCATTTATACCGTCCCTTTCTAAGTTATAGTAAATCAATGATGCCGCTCCCCGCTCATACTTCCCCTCGGAAGCTATGTACACAAGCCGCTTCAGCCATATCTAAAGTGCTCCGGATCTATAGAATCTCCTATGGCCTGCGTCAGATCTGCAATATTGTAGTATATATTGCTCACTTTGTTTGCACCATTCACCTCCTCAACCTTCCTGATAAGAAAGCCAAGAAAGAACTGGCCGATGGGCTTAAATACCTTGAAGAAATTGCCGAGAGCTGGCTTTGTGCTCGCCGTACGCTGTGGATTCTCGAGCAGACAGCACAGCGGTGGCATATTAATGTCCCCGATGAGGCTCGTGTCGTTTTTGAGCGGACAGAAACAAGATGGGGATCATGGGGCATGGGAGACCATAGCTCTCCATCCTCCATGTCTAGCGACTCTCCAGCGATGGCCAAATCTCTGCTCTCGCCAACTCCTTCCGTGGCGAGCGGGACCCCTGCGCAGTCGCCTGCGCCACCGTGCCATCGTGAACTCCAATTACAAGACAGCGGGACGCCCGCGCTGGGCGGTAGCCCTGAAACACAGTCGCAACGTCCAGACGCCGGCTATATGATGAAGCAGGATCAACAATCTTTTAACAGGGACCCCAGGCATCACGGGGCTCCAATGAACGAACAACCCTTTTTGCAAGCAGGATCACAAGTCGGGTTCTCTCCAAGCTTTCCTTTACAGCTGCACCAGGACCAGTGGGGTGTTGCCCAGGAGCTTCCTTGCAACATCTCAAACAGTAGTAGCCCAGTGCCCGTGACCAATACGTCTCCAATACCAACCTTCAATAGAACCGCGGAAAACCTTGTCGAAGAGAGCCAAAACTGGTGGTTTAAAGACCCAACCGCCCTTGCTTTGAATCTGGACACTTGGGAGGAAGAATGGCGCATCGGTGCAGCAGGTCCCCCTCCATTAGATTTCGGGTATATAACCTGTCTTCAGCCGTCCATTGACGAGCAGTCGATGCACACTGAAGACAGTGCTGGTGTGTCACAGTATGTGGGTTTCAAGCGTGATATTCATACAGTAGGATCCGCTTCAGAGATCTCCGACTTTTATAGAGGCAATTCCGGGCGTGTTGGTTCGGGCAGTCAATAAAGGTGTGCCATAATTTATTCACTCTAGGGTGGGATAACTATGGAGTCGGGTACGGTTGTCTACATTTCTGTTGGGATTGCTCTTTCCTCACATTTAGTTTCGGTTATGTATACCCCGGTCTTTTTGTCCTGCTCTTAGAGATTAAAGATCTCTATTTGGGATTCGGAGGGGAAGCATCGTTATGATCGCAAACGATATATACTTTCCTTCGCCCCCAGCTGCTTAGCCTCTGATGGCCGGCCCTTCGAGAGGCTTTACTCGGAAAACCTGTTCGGCCAGTTGTATAACCCAGTCTACCCCCGGTCCGACGTCTTGTATGAGTTGTGATCGCTGGTTTAAGATATATAACAATAGACAAGATAAGCAAGAGAATCATTGTACTAAACTGCAATGATTTTGATATATCTTTATCTTAGTGCTCTGAAACTTTCAATTGCTGACGAATATTATTGAGAGGGAGATAAAAAATCAGGTTATAAATCACACATGATAGTTTTCGGCTGCTTAAGACTTCTCTTCTCTTCAGCTTCGGCCCTCGACCATAAATAATTTCCTTAATGTTCTAAGCTGCTTAACTAACTAGGTAATAATACCCTAGCGATATTAATCCCAGTCCCAAAATAGTAATAGTGGATGGTTGGTATGCGGAAAATAGTACACACTCATTTTGCAGGGATATGGGCTCTTACCTACTTGGATTAGCGACCTTCTCCCCTCAAGGATGATAAGCAACCGAGGGAAGGGGGAGGCCGAGAGACATATGTATGATGAATCAGTAGATGATGAAAGCGTTTTGGGAAGAAACTCCAACGCCTCCTCTATTATACATAATGGCAGGAGGATATACATACATCCTTACGCCTTGAGATTGAGGAGACAACAAACATCATAACGTTCCTTCTAGGACATATGGGGGAGCCAACGGCGGACAACGGGAGCTACATATACATCATACCTACTATGTATGATATGTGTATGATAGGGATGCGAAAATCTTCTGGCTATGAATTGAAAAAAAAAAAAAGACATCGACTAGTACCTAATCTTCGAGGGTACCAGCCTGATTTGTGCTAAGAAATCAAGTAGTTATGTGAATCATATATTGATTCGCTCATTAGTACTGATCTATCATAGTTACCTGATCCGCAATGATTACTTTTCGAATAGTCTGATGCGATTAATAATTAATTAATTAAATATAGCTATATTATTATTATAAGATGATGGAAAGAAGTACTAAGTCATGGGAATATATTAGCAGTATCATAGTATCGTAGTTATGAAGCGAACTTGTGGCCGACCGAGGCAAACAAACGAATCGGGAAAAGTTAAGCAAAAACCTCTCGACCTGCTGCTTCCACTTACTTAATCGCCAAACCGAAGGGATTACTACATACAATAACAACTCCTATCGAAGCTTTTCTGTTCTCATATATACATATAAGTATCAATTGTATCTAGAATTGTTGGGAAGAGTGGCTCGATTCTGCTGAGGTCTGTGATAGGTACATTATAAAAATGATTCAGCTCACGAATCCCGGCCCATTGCCTACTAGTAGAAGTCAGTAGAGGAATGACGCCTTTTCCCCCCATTATGACCTATCATAGAATACCTAAGGTGGTGGTGGTCCCCCGACTGGGGAACCACGTATCATAATATATGATTCTGACGGAGCTACAAATGGTCCTAGTATGATATGGAAGCACTTAATTCGAGAAACCGGAAATGCCATGGCCGTTAGAGGAAGAAGATATCTGAGTTCGGGGACAAGGTCTAGTTGCATATACTTTTTTTTTAAAAAAAAAAAAAACGTTCACAACGAGGCTTTCATGTAAGAATTAGAAATAAGTCTAAAGGAGCTTGGTCTATACCCTATCATGTATATATATATATACAAGTCACGATTGTCCCTGGGAATCAAGGACCACCCCATGTTCTGTCGAATTTTAGCGAGGTACATAGGTACAACCGGCACGGAAAGGTCGGGAGATTTCAGCATCGGCGCCTGCCATTGTGGATGGCCATGAGGAGTACAGAGTTGACGAGATCCTGAAGGTAAAATAAGATGCAATGGCCCAGCTCTGGTTCCGGGTGCTTTAGAGATAGGGATCGGCCAACTAAACCCGCAATACATCTAGAGAGGTGCAATGATGCCATCCGAGACCTCGTAGCGCCCACCGGGACTGTGACGCACTTCACTTTGTACTATAGATGATAGTATAACTTATAGGTCGCTACTCGATTATCGTAAGAGGTAGGAGATAGGTGAAGAAAGAAAGTAAAATGGTGAGATCGAGGGCCTTCAGAAGAATGCCCTGAACGGGGAGTCGCTCTTTCCTGGGCCTCCCTTCATTCGTTTTCCGCTTCGGGTCTTTGGAGGGATTAAGTGTACCGGACATGACATTGATAAAAAACGGGGCATGTTCTCTTTCAAGTCATTATGAGCATGTTATAGTCGCATTACATTGACGACAGCAACCGGGGAGGGGAAAGGGTTGAAAGGTTTAATGATAGGGTCAATCAAACTGAAAGGTATTGAAAAGTTGGCGAGAGGGAATATAGCTGAAAATGGAAGGAAGATGGGAGAAGTGAAACGTAGGGACTTCTCGAAAAGAGAAGGAAGAAAAGAGGCAGGAAAATAGGGGGTATCTCCTTCTAGTTTCTCGCTATCAAAGCTTTGAACGAATACCTTCTAGCCGAAATTTAACATCTTTTAGCACTTTAGTCGTAGGTCTCCAGTCATCGAATTGCTTGAGTAAAGCCGTCATCTCCCCATAAAGCTCACGACGGACGCGATCTTCCTCAAGGAGACCACGAAGGGCAAATGGGAGAATGTAGGGGTTTGGTGAGGATAAAGGACTAGTTCTTTCGATTTGCAAGGTAGGGGCGTTTATGTTGGACGTCTCGAGAGCGAATTCAACGGCTAGGCTGGGATAATAGTTAGGAGCGATTGTCAAAGAGTGGAATTAGGACACACTAATAGATGTCTTCTTCGTCATGCAAACGAGAATGTCCCTCTCCTGCATAAAGACTACCGACGAGTGGAGCGCTGAGTTCTCGGATAAGACCATGGTCGGACACCCCGAGGTTTCGTAATTTAAGCGTAAAACCTACCAAGTGGGAGAGACTGCGATTGCGATCAGCTTGATCTCGGAATTGGAAGCATCGATTCTTACAAACTTGGCGCATGAACTCTGCCATCAACAAAGACGGCACGGTAGATATATGGGTGTGATACCGGTGCAAAGAGAGATGACTATCAAGCCGAAAATAGTTAGTTAGGAGCTTAGAAAGCAAGTTATAACAACTGTTTACCTCTAAGGATACTAGCTGGTCATCGATACTTCCAACGTAAGAAATTCGAACCCCGAAATCAAGTGCGCTTTGAAGTGCGGCATCGTACTCCTGCGAGACTCGGCTATCCGCCAGCGCAAATTCGAATAGTTCCCCAGCGGAGCCGCCAATCCACCGTGATTTGTAATCTGGGAAAGGCCCCAGGTTAACACCTGCCATGGCGCATATGCCTATGCGGGCTAAGTCCAGGCATCCAAAAGATATTAATTTTGCAACCAGCATTATCGCGACTGGGACTCCTTGACTATGACATGCAATCAAAATGAAGTCGGCCTTTCTAATGTCTTCCATCCAATTCAGAAGCAGTTTCCACAACAGGTCTACACGATCGGAAATACGACCCTCACCCTCGAGGGATATCTTCTCAACCTCGCAGGAATAATTATAACTACTTGCCCATCGGTGTATAGCCTGTGCCGCCATATTAGCGAACTTTACGGAGGTCCCGGTCGGCTGACCAAGAACAGTCCGTATGAATGGAGCGGGGAAGTAGCCATGAACTCCAATGGCTAGAGCCTTCTTTGGACGCGGTGGATCACAGAGTAAATTAACATGCTTAAGTTCAGGTACCTTGGAGTAGCGAAGGAGACGGCCAATTGTCTGCAGCAAAGAAGGCGATTCTTGTACCGCAAATGTGTCCTTGACAGATGGCAGTAACTGATTTGGCAAGACCCTCTGTAGCTGTCTTGAGGCAGAGATTTCCGGCGTCTTCGCCTTAACTGGTATTAGACTAGGAACATCCCCTATAGCTGTGGGCACGGCAACACTAGAAGCTTCTAAGTTATCATTCGGTGCTTTGCCCTTCGAGATTTCCTTAGTTGTCATTTTTAGAGCCCCTAAATCTGTCTCCATGGTCTGTTTGCTTTCTCCAGGTACGGAAAGCTCCTTAGTTTGAGTTTCTAGTGGGAGTCCTGTAATGTAATCCTTTGGGATATCCCTTGACCAAAAAGCCCACCCCGAAGTCTTGTTGACGGTAGTGGAGCGCTTCGACTCACATCCTTCCAAATCGCTATCTTGAACAGAATTGGTTGTGGGATCCACATTGATGATGTTTGTACTGGATGACTGCTCCGCTTCCAAGTGGGTTTCCCGTTTCGTTTCCTCCAGCATTTCCTCTTTGGCAAGTGCGGGGGATCCTCCCCACATTTGAAGCCAAGACCGCTTCTGTACAATTGATCTCTTATCCTCGCTAGTAGAAAAATCTTGGTCTAGCTTTGTGGTACACTGGTCAGCATCTGTAGACTCCACTCCTGGCATCATATGAACTTCCGCTAACAGATTACCAGTGGACTCGGTTGGGGGAGGCTCGCTTGTTTCAGGTTCCAAGCGATCTCTATCAACCGATGCTGACCAGTTAAGCCAGCCAAACCAGCCTGCAGACTGATCAGGTCGCTTTGGGCTATCATCTGGTTCCTCTCGGGCATTAACTCCGCTCCCAGGGTGCTCACAAGTCGTAATAGCCGGCGATTCCTTAGATTCTTTGCCATTACTATTTGATTTATTGGATGACTCTTTTCCATCTTTTGAATTCTGCGGTTGGATATCTTGCGGGGTTGTAGAATCGGGAAGTGCGTTGGCTGTCGATGCAAAGCCGTGGGACGCAATATGAATCTTTGTCGTGGCAGCGTCGGCAGGGAGAGACCTGCCCGCGGACCGATCTCTCTTTGTCAATCGAATAGAACGTGGATAGCTAGACTTCGAAGTCTCCGGAAGGAATGAAGTAGATGGCTCCAGTTCCGAAGTTACATTGCCGGCCACTGAGATACTCTCCCTAGCAACCTCTGTCACAGGAGCAGCTTTAGATATTCGCGGGCAGGATTTCACGCGACTGCTCTGAGTAGAGATAACGCTTATTAACACTGTCTCCCTGATTGTTAACCCCACAGCTACTTACTCCGAGAAGTTGGTCTGATAAAGCACTGGATGGGGGGTTAACGTCCGAAGGATTCGGCTTCACCCTCTTGCGAGACCCTATGGACGCCATCCAAGTTAGAAGAGAGGCATTTAAGCGGAATTAATTTCCTCATGCACGAGAGCAAAGCAGACGATGACGAAAGCCGAAGAGGGAAGTTGGTGAGTTGTCCCAACATTGCCTGCTGACACCAGTCCAGGCAACCAGACTCTTCACCGCTTTCAACACCGCCTCTTGTCCAGGGTTGGATTCGCAAGTCTAAATCCCGCAGCTCCGTTATTAGCAGCTGTGTTGGAAAGGGCCATTGAAACGTGTAGCCGTGCTGTACTCGCTTTGCGCTCAAGCGTAGCCTATGGTTCACGATGGCAATCCAGAAAAAGGTAGAACATGCCGCTCTCTTCACTGCCAAGTAACTGTATACTAATTGTCTCCTAGCATGGCAAAGGACGTTTAGATAAGTGGTATAAGCTCGCCAAGGAGAAGGGCTATCGAGCAAGAGCGGCGTTCAAGTTGATCCAACTCAATAAGAAATATGGCTTTTTGGAGAAAAGTAGGGTTCTTCTGGATTTATGCGCTGCACCAGGGGTAAGCGAATCACATCACCTGTAAAAAAATTTTTTTGGCTGACTGTAGGGTGTAGTCATGGTGTCAAGTTGCTGCAGAATGTATGCCTTCCGGGAGCCTCATCGTCGGGGTTGACCTCGCCCCAATAAAGCCGATTCCTCGAGTGATTGCCTTCCAAAGTGATATTACGACCGATAAGTGCCGCGCCACAATCAGACAGCATTTTAAACATTTGAAGGCGGATACGGTTCTGCATGATGGTGCTCCCAATGTCGGAGTAGCATGGGTTCAGGATGCCTTCTCTCAGGCGGAATTAGCTCTACAATCTCTCAAGTTGGCTGCAGATTTTTTGAAAGAGGGCGGCACTTTTGTGAGCAAGGTTTTTCGGTCCAAAGATTACAATCCACTATTATGGGTGTTTAAACAACTATTCACATCTGTCGAAGCAACTAAACCCCCTTCATCCCGAAATGTCTCCGCCGAGATCTTCGTTGTTTGCCAGGGATTCAAGGCTCCGAAACATTTGGACCCGAAATTTCTAGATCCAAAGCATGTATTTGCAGAATTGGCAGGCCCTACCCCGAACAACGAGGCCAAGGTATTTAATCCAGAAAAGAAGAAGCGAAAGAGGGAAGGCTATGACGAAGGGGATTTCACTCAATACAAAGAAATATCCGTGACAGAATTTATCAACACAACGGATCCTATCGCAATACTTGGCACTTATAATAAGCTTAATTTCCAACAATCTCCGAGTGGTGATTTAGCACTAGCGACTTTGGAAAGGCTAGAAGAGACGACCGATGATATACGTTCTTGCTGTGAGGATCTTAAAGTTCTAGGAAAGAAGGATTTCCGGAATCTTCTAAGGTGGAGACTCAAGGTTCGCGAGAAGTTTGGGCTTACTGTGAGGAAAAAGAAGTCCAAGAACGAAAATGCAGAGGAGGAAACGGAAATTACGCCATTGGATGATGAGTTAGCAATTCAGGAGGAGTTGCAGCGCCTTCGTGACAGCGAAAATTCAAAAAAGAAAAGGGAAAGAAGGAAAGAAAATGAAAGGAAACGTAAAGAGATTATTCGGATGCAAATGCATATGGTCACACCTGTCGAGATAGGGCTAGAGCAGAGCGGTCCGATAGGGGAAGATGCCATCTTCTCGCTCAAGACCGTTAATGGGGCCAATGGAAAAGATAAGATCATTGCGGGCACAGTTGCTGAGATCGAGAGTGACGAGGAAGACTCGGAAATAGACCATGACGAAGCCGATGAAGAAGAAAATCGATTGGAGAGAGAGCTGGACTCGATGTACGAACTTTACCAAGAGCGGATGGATGGTAGAGACTCTAAATTGCGGGCCAAGAAGGTTCGCAAGGATTACGAGTCGGAAGAATGGGAAGGTGTTTCTGACTCGAGACAAAGCAAAACCTTGGATGATGAAGATTCCGACTTGGGGGTTGTCAGTGGTGCTACTGGAGTTCCGAAAAGCGAGCATCTATCAAACAAAGCCGCCTTGTTCTTTGACCAAGATATCTTCCATGACTTGGAAGGTATTGACCATGTTAAAGATGAGAACAGCGCCGTTGAAGTCAAGAAACATGACAATACATCAGCTAAAGCCGACATTCTTGCTTCCTTAGAGTCACTAGACGGCTCATCCTTTGAGGAAGGCAAGGATGGGTCGAAGAGCCAGCGGGCCGAGGAGGCTTGGGGCGCTCCTACATGGTCCTCAGATAACGATCAGGAAGAGCTACCCGATCCTCGAAAGAAAGATGGTCGCCTTGGTGAGCCCTTACGCATGTTGTTCGGCATAATCCCTCGGGTGTTAACTAACTTTGGGTATAGATATTGAGATTATCACCGTAGAAGCTATGGCGCTAGCTCAGCAGATTGCTACTGGGAAGAAGACCTCTCAAGATGTGGTGGATGACGGCTTCAACAAATATGCTTTCCGTGATACGGATGGCCTCCCTGACTGGTTCTTAGACGACGAAAACAAGTACAGTAGGCCCAATCGGCCGATCACGAAGGCCGCCGCCGCAGCCATCAAGGAAAAGATGCGCGCGATCAACGCCCGACCGATCAAGAAAGTTCAAGAAGCAAAGAGCCGGAAGAAGTTCAAGGCTGCAAGGAGACTAGAGAAACTCCGCAAGAAATCGGCTCTCTTGGCGGATGAGGAAGGCGTAAGCGAGCGGGACAAGGCACAAGCGATTACGAAATTGATGGGCAAGGCTACCACGAAGAAGCCCAAACAGAACGTGAAGTTAGTTGTAGCCAAGGGCAGCAACAAGGGCATCTCAGGGCGCCCTCGAGGCGTCAAAGGAAAGTATAAAATTGTGGACTCGCGAATGAAGAAGGATGTCCGAGCACAAAAGAGGCTATCCAAATTAAAGAAATCTTAAGCCGCATCAGTGTCTAACTATTACAACTACATATGTTATGATAGCGTGGAAAAGTTTTCCTATAAAGCATACCGACCTTTATCACGACCAGTCTACCAAAATTTCGCATTCCGCCTCTTTGGAAGAGAAGATGGATTCCCGGAAAATAATTCCTCGACACCTGCTATAGTGTTGCTCTGAAGTAATTTATACATATCATAGGAGGAAAAGTCAAGTTTGACAAGCTTATGCTTAGGCGTCCGTGTAATTAGATAAATTCTCAGGTTACAATGAGTTCGTGCAACTTGATGAATTTATAAATTTTTACATAGAACTACCGAGGATCTATTATAAGTATGCATAGTTACATATACTAGTAGTCAATAGCACTCTACGCACGGTTCTCTTAACACAGTACTGTTGATCTTGTTATGTAAAAGCCTTATTAAAAGGGAAGCGGGGGCCTCTCATAATTCAAATAACAACTTAAAGGTACGAAGAGGTGATCACAAGGCTACAACTATACGCAAATTGCAAGCCTCCTATCACGAAGCTGGCGGAGAGATAGGCTTAGTGTAGTTAAGGGTTCTGGTGGAGAAGAGGAAGGAGGGGAAGTATAGACAGGGATCACACCAAGGTGCAATAGTCAGAAGATTGATCCCGAGCCGGGTGAGACAAGCCTATAGGCGGGTGTCTGTCATAGCCGAAAGGCTAGACATAGACAATAAACCTGATTAATAATAATAATAATAGGGACCGGTTTCTTAGTGCGTGTGAGGGCAGTTTCTTAGGAGAGAAGGCAATTTTCCAACTCGAAACAACATCTCAACCTTCTATAAACTTGCTGAATATTGCAAATTAATCGCAAAAAGTTACTCTACAATAGATCGAAATTTCAGACTCTTAAGATTGAGAAAGTACGCTCTCGTAGCCCGGTTGTGGAATAGTAGTCACATGGGTTCCGACATGTTTATTAAGGATGCGGTCGATTTTTAGTAATGACTCACCGCATAAGTTACCCTTTTTAGTAGTAATTTTGATTTGATTTCGAAACAACTTTTGAATGAATAGCCATTGGGAAGATATAAAATAAGGCCGGACGAAAGAGCGGAATCTCTTTCATAATCGTTGCAGTGATTTAACTGTTGGGTAAAAAGATATTCAAGCAAATGCGCATGGGAAAACATCACTCACACGCGCTAAGAAACCTTGGAAAAATTCCTCGGACCCTTACGCTAGGTGTCGGAGCCTCTATTAAGACTAGCGGAGAAGATCAGTAAAGTGTGGCCTGCGGGAAGTCAAAAAGAAATCTGTACTATGCCGCATTTGGTTTCCATTTATTTTTCCTTTTCCCCCACCGTTTTAAGTGGGGTGGGGCGGAGTGGAAAGATTTTCCTGGTTCTCCACTCCGTCCGCGTGCGAGCCAAACTAATTAAAAGGTTTTTTATATGGTATATGATAGAAAAAAAAAAGGGGGGGCCAAGCGAGGCGTAATAATCGCAATAATTACATTCTTGATAATCTGAGTGAAGCCCATCAGCACCTGAGCTTGAGGCTCACCGTTGTTTGAGTGTATGGTTATCACTTATTGGTTCACGGTTGCATGCATATAAAAATATAGCAAGTACATTAGGTAGGTACTTGTGTACTTGTACATATGAATTTGCCATATATTTAAGCTAATTTTCTACATAGTACATAGTATAATATTAACTCTGTGTGATATCACCCGCCCGCTATGCTCGTAGGCTGTGGTTGTTAAGCAGCCAATGAGGTATTACATATCCAATGTCGTATGACCATACTGCTATCATAATAAATCCGATTCGTCATTTCTCATCTGGATGCTACAGTACCTCCGAGATACCTAAGTTGGCAATGCTCACATGACGCAGGGCCGTAGAGAACCTTGGGCAGGATGTGGAACATGGAACGAAGAATTTGTAGACGCTAGCTCGTATGTAACGGGCTTTGGCTATGATATAAATAACAGGTTGTGTGATAAGAACCAATAATAAACAGTACACAAATCAATCATTCCTAATTAGGTAAAGCCTAACTAAGGAGAGTTCGCTCCTAAGGTTAAAAAAAGTCACCTCAAGTCCCAAGAGAGAAATGTGATGAGAGGTTGCCAGCACTAAGGGCTCTCTATTGTTAACAAATTCGCTAGTCGTTATGGCTGCCTCAAAGCAGAAAGAAAGTGATCGGTACAAAACAAGGCCTCAGGTCTTCTCGAGTCCTTCACATGCATATGCATTCAAGCCTCGCCTCTAGGGTGACATGATTCCTATAATTATTGAATATAGAGTAAGTTGAGAATACGCAATGTTTAATGATCGATAGAGAGCAATGAGTTTCTCGATCGCTCCACCAGAAGATAAGCACCGAACTTGAGGAGAAAGCTCTAAATCTAAATACGAAAGTTGAACAGGGAGAATCTCTAATTACAAACTTTAATGGCTAATTAATGCTGCAGGTTTCCTGAAGACGCTGACCCTACCTTCGAATGGGGTACGGAGCGGAACTGGGTATAAAGAAATTTAGATGATGAAAGCACGTAAGCGATGAGAATTCACAAAAGAAGGATCTCAGTTCTATTCGATCACCATTATGCAAAACATCGGTTAGTCCGTTCGTTGATTTATAGTGAATTTTGCTAAAAAAATATTCCAAGGCAACTCTTGCGCCGCTCGAATTGACCAAGAAGAGCCGTGCTCCAGCCTTTGAGCACCTACTACCACACGCAGCAGAGGCCCGAAACTAAGAACAAGAAAATAACTTCGCGGAATTCTATCCCAAAATTCCCATTGTGAGATGAATTGGATAGAGTGCTATTGGGGCAGCGCAAAACAAAACTTGCCCAGACAACTGCAAGTATACGTCTCTATTTCCGTAGTCGCTTGCAAGCGTGAAATATAGAACAATAGCGTGGGTCTGTTCCCGGCTGGAAGCGGATGGGTGCCTATGTATGATACAAGCGCGACGCGACGCAAGTCACGCAACCGGAATTTGGGACAAGTTCAAGCCGTATATCTAGATCATATCCGATTTGGCCTCTCAGGCTTTCTGCTGTGCAATACATAAAAATTAAACCGACAAAGGGGTGACTATGATAAATCTACTTGTATTTTTTATTAGTAGTTCGCCATTTCATGGTGCGACACAACTCAAACCACCACCAATTAGTACTAGTATATGTAATTATGAAATATGGCCATTATTACCTCGTATTTTTACGGTATTTCTTACTTGATAATGGGGCCACAAAAAGCTCGGTGCCCGAGATTTGAGGTGTTAAGATTTATGCTGCGCCAACTGTCTAAATAGGCCCTTTGTCTAATAAGTTTATCAACTCGTGAAGGATGAGTATTATAAATTCTAGGCCTGTGAATGTCCCGATCTTCCTACGTGTGACCCCATACCTCTGCCGTTGATCTCCTAAGGCGCCCTTCCTATCTTATTATGGGTCTCATACTCGTGGTGTAAATTGCTCCTGGATCGCTTGTGTTTAAGAATTGCCTCCCTTGTCATGAGATTTTTTGATCATCTCCAGAAAAAGGGCGTGTTTTCCTTGCAGGCCAAGAAGGCCGAAGTTCGCAAGATCACCCAAAGCCGAGCGGTAGGCTCACCTGCACCGTCGCCAGCCAGCGTGGGGAATGATGTCCCGCCATTCCTGCAAACCTCGTCTAGAAGCACAGCACGCGAAAACAGTAAAAAGAAAGTTGTGAGCAATCTGAAACGTCGCACCTCTAGCCAACGGTTGAGCACCCCGTCCAGAAACCAGAAAAGGCCATCGCCAGCGCAAAGGTTGTCTAGTGACGACGATGAAAGTGATACAGATACTTCATTCGAGGTGCGCAAGCGCATACGGGTGAGCGCTAGTGTAGAACCAGACATGAACAGACGCATACGATCTGTTGAATCGTTCCTGGGGGGGCCGCAAAAGCTATTTCATGGAGTCCATGCTGCAGACATAGCATCCGCACAAAAAACGTCGAAGTATCGGCGTGCATTCGAGGAAACTGGTCAGCCAGCCGAAATCGTGTTGCAATACCCTAGCGCTTTGCCAGGAGAAATGTCAGCCTCGCTCTTTTACATATTATCATCCGATTTGAGACTAGTACTCACATGTTATAGATATGATCTTGTCATACCACGCGAGAAAGATGACTTCAAACCTCTTGACGATATCGTGCAAGTGCTAGAGATGGTGTCCCTGAACTATATTCCCGAAGCCGAAGCAAATGAATTCAACGGGTCAACCGGGGTCAGGCGTCGAATAAAGCGGGCCCTGGCTCACGCTTCCGAAACCGAATTTCGGCAAGCAATTGCAGACTATAACTGTGCAGTTGAGGGCCTGAGAGAGCACGGAACTATTGCAAAGCACTTGGACGCGACATATGTGCTGGGTCTGCCGCTCATTGAACGCATATTGACACAGATCTACTCCCGAACCGTGTCGCCGCGTGTCAAGTCTCTCCAACGGTACGAGAACGGGACGGACAATGTCTACGGCGAACTTCTCCCGCGTTTCATCAGCACGATATTCAAGGAGACCAAATTGAAGTCCGATCAGGTCTTCGTGGACCTCGGCTCTGGCGTGGGGAATGTTGTGCTGCAAGCTGCGCTCGAAATCGGATGCGAGAGCTGGGGATGTGAGGTGATGCCCAACGCATGCGACTTAGCTGAAATGCAGCAGACAGAGTTCAGAGCGCGGTGTCAACTTTGGGGCATCTCACCTGGTGAAACCCACCTAGTCCGCGGAGACTTCCTTAAAGAAGAGCGCATCATCGACATCCTGGGCCGGGCGGACGTTGTCCTCGTCAATAACCAAGCCTTCACTCCACAGCTGAATAACGAGCTGATCAACCATTTTCTTGACATGAAGGAGGGATGTCAGATCATTTCATTGAAGTCATTCGTTCCCGTCGGCCATAAGATCCAGTCCCGCAACCTCAACTCCCCCATCAACCTCCTCACCGTCAAACAGAAACATTACTGGTCTGATTGTGTCAGTTGGACTGATGTCGGTGGGACGTACTACATCGCTACCAAGGACAGCTCGAGGCTGAAGGCATTTGTCGAGAGCATGGAATGAAGTTGTGATCTCGCTCATCGCCATGATCCTACATGACCAAATATGACCGGGTCGGGCCAGTCAGGTGATCTGGACAACCACGGTTGATGGGCAAGACCATCCGGTTTTCATCTTTACCTTTGGTTTATAGAGAGATGGGCATTTTTGGATCTTTTCATGTTTATTGGTGAAAGGCATTTGAGCGGTAAGATGTTCCTGGCTTGTGCCTGTCTCTCCGTCCCTTTTTTTTTGGTTCATATACATATCCCCTTCATAGGATCTGGATTGATGTGTCACTAAGCTCCTACCAATATTATCGGGTACTGAAAACTAAATATCTCCTGATCTTTTTCCATTTCTTACATCTATCATGTACAAGATCTACTTTGCTCTGTGTCCGTTTATGCGTATGTATATATGTACATATAGCAAATTGGAAGTAGTGAACGACGCTATTCATAGCCGCTAATTATTAAGGGGAATTCCATCTACCAAAATTATGGAAAGAGTCATCATAGAAGTGCTCGTTCCAGGCCAGGGTAAGGGACCCTACATGAGCTAAACGGTACATAGACACCCTGGGTCATTTGGAGCTCAAAGCAACGCAAGCTCCATCACCAAGAGTCCTTTGGCGAGACTCATGCCTTTCATCAGAATCGAGAGGCGTTGTTCATAGCATCTGCCTCCTCGCCTACCCGCGCCATCCACCGGTCTATCAGTTCCTGGTTCTCCTTTTGCAATCGGCTAGACTTTTCTTCAGCCATGTTTAATTGCAAGTTTAAAGAAGCTAGCTCATCTTGGACGCTCTGTAAGCAACATCAGTACTCCACATAACCATTCTGGCGTATGAGGGCTCATGAAACCACCTAGGAGGTTAGGGAGCAAATTAGACGAGGGCAGAACAGCTTGACGCACATTCAGTAGTTTAGCCTTGCCCCTTAATTCCTCATCTCGGTCCTTCAGCCGGATTTGGAAGTATGCCCTCTCGCTCTCAAGTGCCACTATTCGCCTGCCATCCTGCGTGCTTTTCTTCTTCAACTTCTCAAGTTCCTCGTCGGTGCGAGACAGACGCTCCTGCAGTTCAGCACGTGATCGCTGTGCTACACCCAGATCCGATCTCACAACCGCAAGAGCTTCCTGGAGAGGCTGCGCAGCATCCTGTTGCTTACCCGCCGCCAGCTTCTTCGATGGAGATGGCGAAGAAGCTTCGGAAGATTCAGGTTGGTTAAACTGCGGGGTCGTGAAAGCTTCGCAGGCGGTACGGTCCGCGAGGCGATTATCTATAGTTTTGTTAAATCAAACCTCTTCACCGGAAATATTTGGAGATAGGGAAGAGCTCCAATGAGAAGAAAATAAGCAACTTGTCCATACAGGTGTCATAGAGGCCGGCGTTGGCCTTCTCCCTCTGGTCTCGGATACCCAAGGCGGTGTAGTACTCGTCGCGCCAGTTTGTCATGGCTTGGCCCTGGTGCGGGATAGAGTTCCGAGACTGTAGGTGGATTTTATGGTAATGGCCTCATGGTGCGGTATGGCTAGGAATTTCCAGCCGAGGCGATGCCCTTGTGAAATGTGACAAAGAGAGAACGCTGAAGAAAGCGGAATGGAGTTCGAGTATCGACCTGTAGGGAGCGCGGGTTGTCTTGGTAGCGGGGGAATCATAGGAATTATTAGAAGATAGTAACATAATGGTGATAGTGAGTACACGCTCATCGCAGGAATGGTAACTGCTACATTTTATTAATAATAGATAGGAAGGAGTTGCTACATAATTACTATGCTCAGACATAATATAATGTACACAAGTACTCTAATGTATAGTATGTATTGTATTCCAGTAGGTATTTTACATTTTACATTGCATCATTGTTCCATGTCCAGCCTGCAGACCGCCTTATCGACCGCCCGCTACAGTGGATGAGCGAGCTTGCTTGCATATAAGTATTATGATAACGTCGCCGATTAATGATTTATAAATAATTAGTACTAAATCACCAAGGTCACGAGGGTGATTTGCATCAACCTCAAGAGGCAGCACTTTTGTTCACCCATCCGTTCAACTATACTTCCAAGTTTCCCAAGATATCTGCCGCTAGCGACAGGGGTGCGCCTGCTTTGTGTTGCTCCCCGTGAGCGTCCCATTTCACTGTATCGGTATGGCATCGAAGAGGAAGGTCATGTTGAAGGTCAATACCAGCTCTATACACCAATACTCCGATTTGCCGCTGACTGAGGCTTGTTTCTCTCCTTGTAGGTCATAATCCTTGGGGACAGTGGTGTGGGAAAGACTAGCTTGATGAATCAATATGTTGGTGGAACTTCCGCAATGAAATCGTGACGTCTCGCCTCCTGACATTGCGTCGGAACGCAGGTCAACAAGAAGTTCAGCGCAAGCTACAAAGCCACTATTGGTGCCGATTTTCTCACAAAAGAGGTCCTTGTTGAGGATAGGCTAGTCACAATGCAGGCATGCTCAATATCAACCAGATGCATATAGGTATTGGAGTTAACATTGACCTACAGATTTGGGATACAGCCGGCCAGGAGCGCTTTCAGTCCCTCGGCGTCGCGTTCTATCGAGGGGCTGAATGTTGCGTCCTTGTTTATGACGTTAACAACTCGAAAAGCTTCGAGGCTCTAGACAGCTGGCGGGATGAGTTTCTCATCCAAGCAAACCCTCGAGACCCAGAGAACTTCCCTTTTGTGAGTTCGATTGCAACGTGCGTAGCGCCTTTTGGTTGGGGTTTTCTCATGAAATATAGGTAGTAATAGGGAATAAAATTGATGTCGAGGAGAACAAGAGGATGATTTCGTCGAAACGTGCGATGACGTTCTGCCAATCGAAAGGTAACCTACCGTACTTTGAAACTAGCGCCAAAGAGGCTCTCAACGTCGAGCAGGCATTTGAAGGTGGGATTTTGAGCTTGTCAATTTTTTTTCGTCCTGGTATCGCAGCTAATTTCCTAAACAGTGATTGCACAGAAGGGTCTCCAGCAAGAAGAGACCGAAGAATACGGTGACTTCAGTGAACCTCCAATCATCAACCTAGGTAGCGAGCGTGATGGCTGCACATGCTGAAATACCATGCCGTGAAGATAACATCAATGTCCTCTTCTTACCTCCCTACTCCCTTTTCCTACCTTTCTACCAATTGATACCTTTCCTCAGGCACTGACGATGTTGGCTCTATCTATTATTGCGTCAATTGCTAAACTTGTAGAGATTCCCAGTTCACGAGTACCCTGGTTCTTGGGGGCATATTAATTGTGTGTCCCTGTTGCCCGTTTATCTGGGGTTATGCCTCGGTTATTTCTTGCGTTTTTATTCCGCTTACAATGTACGTTGGTCCAAGATAATGCTTGTCGTCTCCGGGAGTCTGGGATATTCAGTTAATCATCTATACTATGCTATAATGTTACTAGTACAAAGTAGTATATGTTCCTTTCACGATACATTTGATTGCTTGCTTTATATCGGCCGAGTTCCTAAGTAGTAGTCCGTAGATGCTGGATACGCAATAATTGTCTCCTACACATGATAATGCTGGTGTTTACATCGCCCACCATAGCCAAAAAGCGGCTGCATCATTGCCAAGACTACGGATAAGGCGGAGTCACCTGCCCATGATACTGTTGCCAACGCCATATGTTGATAAAATAAATAACAGACTACTCGATAGTGTTATCATATCATTGAAACCCTTTGACAAGCGACCGCTCATCATTTCTTCACTAATGCCGCCTTGGTCAGCTAAGCAGGTAGGCATGGTCTCCATTCCTTGGGCTGTTGGCTCGATCCCTGATTCAGCGCGACCTTTCCGACTGAGTTGCGAACAGTACCTACGGCACGGAGATGATACCCATAGAAATATCCATGGATCAGCCCGGCGAAAATAGAACAGCGTTTGAGCATGTCTCTCAAATCTGGGGAAGGCAATCCAGATTTAAAGGTATCGCGAGACGCACATTGGGAACATGTTTGCTTCTCATAGTGGTGATGCTTTGGACAGCATCCAATTTCCTTGCAAGTGTAAGTCTGCACAAGACACTTTATTAGTTGCATCCATTACCGTCTGAGAAACATATAATCGCACCCGTTGATTTGAACCACCTACTAATTTGGTGATCACTTTTGCAGACAATATTTGCCGATAACACGTACTCTAAGCCCTTCTTCCTCACATATGTGAACACCTCAGCTTTCATACTTCCGCTGCTACCAATTATTGTAAAGCGACTCTACCGTGTCTGGCGAGCTGGCGGGCTAGCAAATGTTACGTCTTTCCAGAGCTTACTGAGTTCACTCGACTCTCATGATTTGAGAGAACACGGCTCACTATACATGACCAGGGTGGAGGATGGTGATGCCAATGAATATAGGGATGGTGAAGATGATCAGCAGCCGCCACTTCCGGCGCGAGAATCCAGTCTCCTATCCAGCACCGAAGCGAGTGGGAAGCTAGGGCTGAGAGCCACTGCCAAGTTGAGCTTCAAGTTTTGCATGCTCTGGTTTCTCGCAAATTACTTTGTCATGGCCTGCCTACAGTATACTACTGTTGGGAGTGCGACAATCCTTACATCCACCAGCGGTGTATGGACTCTCGTGTTTGGGGCTGCGCTTGGCGTAGAAAGGTTCACTTTTCGGAAACTACTTGGAGTCATTGCTTCTCTTGTGGGGATCATCCTGATCTCCCGTCTGGATATATCCAAACGTGACAATCCCCTGGCTGATGCAGATAGCAGTCAAGGTTCTTTCCCTTACAAGACACCCGGAGAGATTGCTTTAGGCGACGCAATGGCTGCTTTCAGTGCCATCTTGTATGGATTGTATACAATTGTGATGAAGAAGCAAGTAGGTGATGAGTCACGAGTTAACATGCCGTTATTCTTTGGGCTCGTAGGGTTATTCAACGTATTCTTACTCTGGCCTGGGTTTCTAATTCTCCATTTCACAAACATCGAGCCTTTCAGCTTGCCAGATTCAAGTTGGGTTTGGATGATCATATTGGTATGTGCCCCTTCGAATCCAATGCTTACCAGGCTAAGACCCCTGGTAATGATCCGACTAACTAACTAACGTAGGTGAATTCTGCCACGTCGCTTATTTCTGATATCTGCTGGGCTTATGCTATGCTTCTGACCAGCCCGCTTGCTGTCACCCTGGGTCTGAGCTTAACAATTCCTCTTTCACTCATTGGCGAGATTATCTTGCGGGCACAATATGCAAGCGCCATTTACTGGGTCGGTGCCATAATTGTGTTCCTATCTTTCATGTTGGTCAATTATGAAGGTAATGGCAGTACAGTTGCCGATATGCGAAATGGCGACCCTTCTGATGTTTATGAGGCTCTTGCTCAGGAGGAATAAGCTGCAGAACTGTTACGAATTTCATCATTATAAACGATATTTTCTAAGACTTAGACACCTGTTCTGTTGTTTTATGTATTGTATCTTCATGGCGTTGTCAGTCCCGCTGCTTGGGCTCTTTTGTTTCGAGTGGATGGTTTGACTTCTTTCCCTTTCCCCACTAAATAATATACTACTGCCTCCCTATATCTATTATTAGGCTCACGGGAAGAAATTATATCTACGATCCTTGTCTACAACTCTACTACTATCTTCATAGAAGTAATAAATTTGACATAGCAGAGAGAGAAATGGGGAATCATCTCTCCTTTTTTTTTTAAAAAAAAAAGAATAAAACATGTGGTAAATCCCTTTAAATTAAAGAGATTTGAGATTTAAGGAGCTCTCGGAAGCCAATTCACGGGTCGCAACACATGCAATGAACAACATGACTTGAGCTTATCCACACAATATCATATCAGTAAGCGCCATGAAACTTTAAACAGTAGTTCGCCCCCCATCAAGGTATTGCATAATTAGGTATTGTCTGTGCATAGTAGCTACCCTTAGCTACCCTAAGCTACATACGCCCCCTGACCCAAAGTTCTCTATTACCTCCAATCATTAAGTTCAGGTACTTGTTCGCTGCTCAATGAAGCACGAGAAATTATACCAAGGATTTACAAGGTAGGTAACAAAGGTTCTCCTATAATAATGATTAATAAAACCCCTTTTGCATATGTCCTACGTTAGGACGTACTATGTACATTATATATCATAGTACTATCATGCGACGAAGGTACATGCTTATGTACCTAGAAGACAGATTCGATACCTAATCCCCCCCATTGTGGAGGCTGAAGGCTGGTTTTCCTAGCCAATTACGTTCGTCCGTCCATTCTCCTTTTCATACATATCTAGTATACGTGTACATGGTATAGAAAATTCATATACACTACCGTATAATGTACCTAGGTAATCGACACATCAGCCTCACTTCTGGCCATGGCGAATACCATATATGTGTATCCGTGCATCTCTCAAGGCGATAAGGTGTACATTGATAGTGATCGAGACAATGGGATAAACTTCTCAGGCAGCTAGCTAAAAGATGGGTCGTCAAAGTACAGAAAAATGAAATGTAAAGGGTATATCATAAAAATATTACAGGAAGATGATGGTTGGACGCCTCTGCTAATAAGGCGATGTTAAGTGAGAAGACTGCCGACAGGCAGCGGGAGTCACACCTCTGTTTCTGCCTTGTCAACCGCCCTCTTACGAGCGACGATTACGCTCTTCAGCGCTCCCAGCCACTTTTCAAGGACTTCCTCGCAAGGGGCGCAGAATCGGTAAGACCGCTCCACGTCAATGATCTGAAGGCAGAAGGTTTTCGAACGAGAAACCGGGTCGATTTCGGCAGCGTTGATTACCTGCGACATGGGAATGATCTTTACTGCAGAATGCTCCTATGAAGGGGGTGATGACATTAGTTTCTGAGAAACAGTGGCAGCTAAGCAGAGTAAGCAGGCAGAAGTACCCGTCTTTAACAAATCGATAGTAACTTGGTGTGAACCCTGTAGAGATAGCTTGTCGCAAGTAGATGGTCATGGTGATTTACGTAGCCCAGAGTGGGCTAATATTACGAGAGAAGCGCAGGGGAAAGCATAGAGGAAATATTCAAGTGAATCATAACCATACCTTCTCATTCTTGTATAAGCCAAAGCTGTTTGGTCGTAGAACCACCCACATCTTTCTCCATTGCCGAACACCTCTTTTGCTTCGTAGACATTGCAGATACCCTTGGCATATCACTCTTTCTGGATCACCAATCACACCACAATCGCGAGGCTGGGACACATCGTCGGATACAGGTAGTTGATTTCGTTTGGGTCCCGACGGAGCTAACGGTTTACCCTCGGTCCCGGATAACGAAGTCACGGAATGTTGCGGCGCATTGTTCATCAGAGCATCCGAGAGATCCGAATACTCCGTAATCTCATTCCCAGAGTAGCCCTGAGGATTAGGTAGATGCTTGGAGCTTTGCTGCTCAGGGAAAGGAGTCGGAGATGCTTCTGATGAGCTTGATCGCCCATCTCGATCAAGATCATTGGCAAAATTTGCAGGCTTGTCACTTATATCGCCTCCATGGCTCTTTTGGGATTGTAGAAGTAAAGCTTCATCCTCCTCATCTATGTGGACCTCAGCGCGAATATGTTTAATCCAGTCATTTGAATCTGCCTCAGACGGTGCCTGGAATTTGTAGTTTTTTTCCGGGGAGAAGATGCCAAAAACATGCTCCCTTTTATATCGAGGGGGCTTGACAGCCACAACGGCTGTCGTATCCGACAGTGTGATAGAAACCCAAAGACTTGCCTCCTCCTCATCCTTATAAACAGATAACAGGTTTGGCCGAAGGACGAGATATGCCGGCTTCCAGGACGGCTTAAATACCTGAACAATTCGATGAGTAGCGTATTCATAAAAAAAAAGCTTGATTGCTTGGACGCGACTAACATGCCTGCTTCTTGTTCGACAGGATACTATCCCCCGTTTTAACACCCGATCAAACTCGAAGCTTCCATTTTCATTCACTGGAGAAACCGTGTCCAGATTGAGATGCCCGCTACGAAATATATTGGTTACCAGCAACTGCCCCTGTCTATTTGATGGTCGAGCATCATGATGAGGCAACTGGACGGCAGTTGATGGGGTGGCAGCGAGAGCTTGACTCATTTTCGCGAGAAGTTCTCGATTGACGCGTCATGGATTCTAGCTGGAAACCAAGGAATTCAAGAGAATCGTAGGTGATCCGCATAGGAAATTTCAATGGCTATGGGAACACAGGCATGTAAATAAGAGGAGCAGTGCGGAGTAGATGCCTGCGGGACGGCGGAACAGACCACAAAAGTTGCCTGTCTCAAGGTAAGCGCTTACAATTGGGTTCGAATTGAGACTGTATCTTGTAGGTCTGAGTCTGCCTGGGATTTATGAATGATTTTATATCCAACCGTATATAGCATTGTAACTTGAAATGCATACTTTTTCGTTATACAGTAGGTATATAGACTATACTAATACAGGCACATCAACGGAGTAATTGGAGGGGGCTCGACACCACTTCTGTGACACACCAAAAGTCTTGTTTCGATAAAAGAACTCCATCCCTGAAACCCCACAGGCCACACCGTTCACTCAAATCCCGCTGATGTCCAATAAGAAACTCCAGACTATCATAGGCTCAAGCAGCCCGACTTGCGCCTGCGGGGAGGCCGCTCCGTTTTAGGTTTCCCACGAGAGACAAATCACAATGGATCAGTGGAGTCGGCGAGAATACTTACCGGTTGAAGGCTTGATATATATAATGCTATGATAGTATGATTTGATATAAAACATGTATGCACGGAATCCTAGTTCTATCATGCATATTATAGTATAATAAAGGAACGATTCTCTTTGCCAGCTTTCAGCCTGGAGACGAGGTAGCATCTCAATCAAATGCGCCGCTCCGGCGCTCATGCACTGCGTTGCGCTATGATACGATATTATGTTGGGCCAGGAGCGACGCTAATGAATTTCATATGTAAGACAGTTGGATATGATGAGGCTAATGTTGCATGATAAGAGCATCGTGCCCAATAACTAATGAGGAGCTTGATGTGACAGAGCCGCATGTCAATACAAACCGATGATTCCTTCAAGCTCTGAAAAAAGAAGGGATCGAATTGAAATCGCTTGCTCTGGCTGCTAATGAAGGTTTGCAACAGGCTATTCTAGCAAATGTGCTTGTCAACGTTTCACGGAACCGAAGATACTCTAGTTTGTTTGAGATGGGACTGCTTGAACTATGATAGCTCGTAGATGGAGACTCTCTATAGACCCAATGCTCATTGAACATCAACATCGCTATATTATACTCCGGAGGACGGTTTCGACTGCGAGTTATTGCCGATTTCTTGAACGAGCCTTTAGTGAAAAAACCAAAAGCGCACATACTACTCGGGATGTGGGTGACGACGTGCGGAACTTTAGGCTTCCAGGTCTACGATTCCAGCTTCAGTTAATAAACACAAGGCAAAGATTCCCAACTTCAATTCCAGGCGCTATTTCCCGGAGGTTATCAGCTACTGAAGTGGGCTAAGGATTATGGGACTGGTCGCTTCAACGCCACCTGTTCAGCCAAGGCGATCTGTTGGCTGGTGTGTGTGTGTTATGATGAGATGGGGAGAGGCCTGGAAGCGCCGCTGTAACTGACTATACTGATTGCTAAGAGGTTGAAAAGCGCCAGCTGCTGTTAGATACCACTCATGTTACAACCTAATAATATCACTAAGCCGCAGCTTCTCCAGTTGCTACGAAGGGTCGCTCAGCCACTACTCCATTTTTGGTAAGGTGTTCCTTGTCCCGTGATAAGGTTGTTGGCATCTTTATTGACGATCGTCAACAGCTTACCGATGCTGGAGGCAACTAACTGGTCTCGACCTATGAAGAGATCTCCGCCAACGAGACCATGGTTCAACAGTAGAGGATTCAGTTGCAGCGAGCGCTAGAATTCCTCCAACAAAACAGATGGCAATATGAGAATATTCAAACAAAGCAAGATGAAGCGTCAAGAACGAAGATCGAATGAGATTTTAGTCCCGGAATTGTTGTTGCAATGCCGCTTCACAAAATCCGCAGGGATGGTGTCTTGACTAATGGATTCTACACACAAGATGTGTCACTTGCGGTGGTATCTTTACACCTTAGTGATCAGAGATGGGCATGGGTTAGGGATTGGTGCGGTGCGGATGGAATTTTCGTTACTTCTTGATACCTCGGAACAAAAGGGTCTCCATGGAGCCTTTGAAGTAATGGAATCACCGTCCAGTGCTTGCTCTGTACGGTGCATTCCCAGAGGACTTTTTTCCGGAAATTGGGAAAATTACCGGCATATAAACATATGATCAACGCGCTAGTATGCGCCGCACTGAAGCAGGGTGTATAGAGTCTATCGAAACTGCTCTAGAAGTAGCGAGCGATAAAGAAAAAACCTATATTGAGAATATTTGGAAGGGCTGCACCGAATTGTGGGTTCGATATATTCGCGATTCCGTTCCCTTCCTAGCGCAGGCGAGTAGCTTTCCCTATTTATATGTATAAATAGCACATGAATTAATAATTCCTAGATTTCGACCACGAACCCCGTTGGGTCCTGGCATGCGAAGCTTAAGAATAGTGTGAAGGAGGAAATGCATGCGAATTATTCGATTTGCGGGACTCTGTTCCAGGTAATTCAATGTTCAGATGAGTATCTCGCAATCGCCGAGAAGGCTAAATTCAAATTTCACCACTATCAGAGTCCAGCTTTGTTCGGACTTCCCCTCTCTTCACCTAGAGAGATTCCCATCACCTGTTCAAACTCTTCTCATGGAACAGGTTAGTGAGGCTCGGAAACTCTTAGACTTGAACGAGCCCCCATACGGGAGAGTTTACATCCCAAGGATGGAGGGATGAAATGACAGTGGAGCCCCCGTCAACTGATTCTTAGCTAGAAAGCCAGTTGAGAATGTCTCAACGTCTGGCACCTTCTAGTTCCCTTGAGCAGGGGACTAGTATACTAGCTGATTTCCCTCTCTGTGAATGCCGATGGTTCCGTGTTTGGCAGCTTCCATGCTGCCATATCTGGCATCACCACCTTCTCTTCGGGTCATTGATGCCTGCTCATTTTACTCAATCAGCGGACATATGGGCGGCAAATGGATATGAAATTTATGAGGAGATTCTTCAGCCTTTCCAAGGGACCCTAGACAATGTCATTGGTGTTCCCCCGCGGGCTGGTCTTGATTGGCGTGAAAGGCTGGAACTTTTAAACGCCAAGTTCTATTCAATAATAGAATAGCTTGACAAGAAAGGCGTACCTCTGGAAGGCAAGAAATTGGGGCTGTCTCGCTTTGTTAACGAAGCGTCCAAGCGTCTGGTCGGGATCGACGATTTCACTTTGGAAGCGCGGCACCAGGAGCAGTGTAGAGCTAACGCTACGGTCTTATTTTCTCCCCCTCTCCTATTTTGAGTGCTCTCCGGTTATCCTCTACAGATATATAATAGTAATCTCTATTTATGACTAGTGTTTAAGCCCTTAAAGACTATATACAGACGGGAAATATACATACATAGATTCGCTTATCTCCAGGAGGATAATAATTGTACCCAAGGATATCTGGTATACACACTTCTCGATCAGAGTATCCGAGATACTACATGCGTAACTGCTAGGTATAATATGTCGTTATGTCCTTCGTCGGTTACTACGCAAGCTGTGAGTTGCCCGTATTCAAGAAGATATATGTGAGTAATTCATGAGGCAGCCAAACTACGGTTTACAAACTATAGCCAACCATTGACTTAGTATAGGCTCAGCACCCATAGAACTTTCTGTCACCTTTATGTAGTTGACGCCAATTGGCATGTTATCAACGTTGTTCATGTTATTCTAGGCACAACGATCTTTATAGCACAAATCTACCTTGCTATAATAATAATAGAGAAAAATGTATAAAGCATAAACTCAAAGTACAACACGTTTACTAACGCAGTAACGTTACCTAAGATACTGGGAAATATACTAAACCAATCCCTCCCTCTAAGAGTCAAGTCAATCATCAAGGGCAGAGGTGCATTCGGTATTGAAGAACCCCTGTCAATATTGACTTCTCAATATAGGGGTCTTCAATATTGAGGACGTAGAAGTAAGCATGCTATGGATGGTGGTCTTTT
>JAHQZX020004529.1:0-32271 GCA_019804575.2 Pseudotulostoma volvatum
TAGCAAGTCCCCCCAAGATCCTTCTGTGATATAAGATGAGAATACATGCCTTCCGAAAGTCCGGTGACATATCAAAGTCAACAGCAACCTAGAGGGAGTAGCAAGTAAAAGAAGTCATGGCTCTCTTTCTCCTTTGCACGAAGTTCCCAGCCGAGACCTGTGCCTGGCATACATCCACTGTCTAGTCATTGGCCCGAGAGATTGATCCAAGATCACCGTGTGCGCTGCACCTCTGGCAGCACCAGCCGGTGACGCTCATGTTATGAAGAGTGTGCAATAAACTGTACTGCCGATTAATTACTCACCTCTCATTTATGTCTCCTTTTTTTTCCCAACTTTCAAAGCACCTTCATCTTCTCACATTTCATTCCCAGACAAGATAGTACCGCATAAAGCCGTCATGTCTCAACCCCCTAAAATCTTCAAGCGCAAATTGGTATGTATAGAGCAGATACTCGATTCCCAATCGATCAATCCAGTCATACATTCAGTCTCTAAACATATTTTCAGAGCGAAATAGAACCTGCTGAGCAGCAGAGAAACTCCCGCCAAACCTTTGAACCTTCCTCTTCGCCTTTCCCTGAGTCACGCAGCCTAACCCATCAACCCACTGCTTCACAACTTAGCGCCAGACCCGCACAGCCGAGCAGGCCGTCAGCAGGCCGTCGGACTCTATTCTAACGCCCAAGCCGGTAAGGGCTCTACAGGTCCTCCAATGGGAGGATCCAGCAGATCAAGAGAAAGTTGAGAGGTTTATCAAGGTCTGAATGCTTTGCCCTTTTAATACGCTTCACTTAGCAAATGGTAACAGCCTACAGGGAAGCCTAGATTATAAACTAGGCATGGTGTTCAAAGGACAATTGAAGAATGAACGTGCAATTGCACGTCTGATGCAGGACTCCAAAGCAGGCAGAAGGGAAGGAGACCTACGAGCGGTAGGCGCTATGTCCTAGATTAAGATTCATTCATACTTACTTTACCTTATCATAGGCCGCACGCCCTATTATTTGTCGTCGATTAATACTGGGCCGATATGAGGAGGCCTTCTGGAGTGATACCAAAAAAGTCTTTGTAAGTTTTCGATCTACAGCAATTGTGCCATGCTTAAGCTGATCTTTTGTTGACGGGTGTAAATCTCGAGCTTGAAGACAATTTCAATAAGCTTGAAGGAGCGGTATGGGTGGTGGGGAAGGTTCGTACTGAGGAGAGGGCGAGGCCGAAAGATCGCCTCCTGCATTCCCAAACTTTCCTTGAGCTGCCCTTGAAGGTATTTGCGAATTGTGTGCAATGCAAAGTTAAACAACTTGCATGCGCAGTATGTGCAAGACTGCCTGGATTGGTGGGAGCCAGCTGCTCGTTGGGTCAGTACAACATTCTTTAACCGCGCGTTAATAATCACACTAACCACACTTTTTAGAGATAGGTGTTGTTAAAGATGAATGAGCCTCCAGAAAGCAATTTTTGGTCGGAGGTTAATAGGATTTTTATGGAGGAAAGTTAGTACTTGGTCTCGGGATTTGCAAACACTCACGGTACAATTATTAATGCCCATGTTCTATAGGAAAATTTTCCAGCAAGATGTCGATGAATACCAATTTCAAGAAGCTTGCACCGAGGAAGTAATTGATCCGGGATTGGGCTACTAAAATGGCAGGGGAATTGCAGGTTGTTTCGAGTTTTATGTATCTCTGAGCCGATAGTAATACTTAAAAATCAATAAACGTTAGAAGTCACTATACAGGCTTATCATAGTGGCATTTAACGCTATGATAGTTAAAACTAGCCCGACATGGACACACCTATCGCGGCTAGGGCTATTTCAAATTCCAACATTTCTTACGTGCGAGTTCAGAAAGCTTTTTCCCCCTAGTTGGAGAGGGCATTTGACTGAATAACTCTCCACACAACTCTTCAATTCCTTTAAAAAAAATTATAGACTTATGCAACAGCTAACGCCCTTTCATAATATCTACTTTAAATCCTTCTGCATTAGATATTTCAAAAGTTGTTTCGAGTTGAAAATGGCCTCTCAAAAGGGTCGCTTGTAAGTTAGTTTTTGATTGAATGATTAAGCCTAAGTGTTCGTATGCCTTACGGAAATGTGGTACCACGTAAACTAAATCTGATTGTTTTTCTTCTCCTCTAAAAGGGGACTATCACTAAGGACATGAAGGCTCTATTTATGTCCTTCAAACCGGTTCTCATATCTTCAGTAGTCTAGGAGTCCCCATCACTGTAGTATCAGAATCCGGTACTTTATTATACAACTGTTGGGCTCTCGCAGCAGTCCTCAAGTTGCTACTAGTATTCGCAACAGTTGGTTGTACCCAACAGTCCAACTACCGGTATATTCCAACACTAAGAATGGCCAATACAGTTCTAAAAGCTAACTAAATATACTTAGAGGGACTTATAGCGTCCCTCAGAATAGGATTTTAGACGGTTCCCCGGCATCCCCTCATTTATTGTCGTTGAATCCTACCCATATTTTGCCACATATCGAGCCTTATTATCCTCAATCATTAAGATGCCACGGATGACGAGAAAAAAAAGAGGCATGGGATAGCTCAAGGATCACGCAGGGGGTTGGAAAGCCACCAGAAGTTATTATTCACAGATGAGAGGTAGGCCAATCGTGCCATGAAGAGAACAGCAGCAGATGAGGGATTAGAGAAAATGAAAAGATACCAGCTCTTGATTTCAGCCTCTACCGAAAAGGACGAACAGGTTAAATGAGTTAGAAAAGCCATGAAGCTTGTGTATATCTCTAATGCAAAGCCGGAGCGGCTTGAAGCGCTGCGGTGGCTACTATTCGAGAAGCTGGACCTGCTACCGGTAGCGACGACACCTTTCGGGAAAAGCATCATCTTGCAGTCGTTCAAATATCCGATTTCCGATGCTATCGCTTTAATGCTTTTGCCATTGAATGCAATTGGTGCCGAAACAGTTCAAAAAGATCCAAACATCGGAGCGCGGTCAATTCAGCTTACGCGGAAACCAACAATCCTCAAACACTTGCCAATATACGCTGTGGTTTATATACAAATATCCTCCTTTCGTCTAAAATTTCCTGCATTCAGAAGTTCTACGAATCGGTGCTCTCAAGTCAGAAATTCAGAGGGCAGATAAAGGCCGTTATAGCGGATGAAATTCATCTTGTTGTAGATGGCCGGGCCTTCCGTGAGTCATATGTACACTAGGTACCTACGAGATACGATTGGTGAGAAGTCATAGATCTGCATAGCTACTCTTGACAAATGTTCCAAATCACTTTGTTGTTGGAACATAGGTCGCACATAAAAGGTGCAAGGAAACTATACGATGAAGATTTGGTCGCGACGGACTTGTACTTAGCTGTGATGTTCCGTACATCGAGATTGTCGTGCAGTACGGACTTTCAATGCGGATAGTTCAACAAGACCGAAAATATATCCCAAGCTAGTTGCATTGTTGGAGGATCCCACCATCGACCTGTGATTCTCATTACACATGGTGAAAGCATCTTCTCGCAATCGGCAGAAGATGGCCGAAATTACGCATACAGTTAGCGCTTGTGAAAATTTTAGACCCACAAAAGACATGGTCGACTCAATATTCTTAACTTGTACCTCTACCACCTTTCAACCAATTGATAAGATCTTGTAGAGTCGCATCTGCTGAATCCGCTGGTGCTATTTATATCCTCTGCCAGCCTGCATTTCAAAGTTCTTTCGAGATTCGTCTAGAAATCAAAAAGGGTAGGTGTATGCGCTAACTATATGAGAATATCGCTCTGCTATGCTGTAGGGCTGAAAAAACCCACTCGCATCTATCTCCCTTAGGTAGTACCTTAGTTATGACAAGAAAACTGTCTTTGAGAGCCATAGGAGTCTATACAAGGTTCTTGCAAGACCCCTAAAATCTAGCCCTAGGGAAATCGTAGAACGCAGATATAGAGAGGATCCTGGTGTCGAGATGATGAGAATTAAGAGGCATGACAAAGCGTCGTAAGATGCTGGGCTCAGGTTTAGGGGGCTGAAATCTTCCCCACAAGCCTGAATCTAGGGATGAGTGAGAGTATTATAGACAAAAGATCAAGGTGGAGGTAGGCTCCGCCTTCATGAAGATGCAATGAAAATTTTTCTAGAGTAACGGCCAAGGATAAGCATCTTGATTACATAAAAGACCGTGAAGCTGATGTCTGGGTTTCAAGGAAAGGGAAGGCTGAACAGGTTGACTCGATATGGTCATTCCGAGTTCAGAGGGAGGATAGAATCCTAGTTGCGAAAACGGGATATGGGAAAACCCAGCTTCTGCCTCTCATTGTGAAGGAGCCTACTATCCTTATCCTTCTACTATTGAATGTGCTCGACGTAGAGCAGCTAGAGGATGTCGAGCGGTTCGTTCCCCTTAGCTAAAAAATGAATTGTATGTAAATAACACCCCTTCAACGCTTCGGAGACCATCACCCACTTCCTTTTCTCACCGGCGATTGCATGTACTGTTAATTTCTGTCACACGAGTTAAAAGCTGGAAGGTATTTGGCAGATGTTCTTCAATACCCTCCTAAAGACATCTTGAAGACCGAGTTTTTCAAGGTTCATGGCAGGATCAAATCTACCACAGACTTTGACCGCTGTATCAAGCACACCAAAGCTCAGAGCGAATTACTTTCACGGTTGCTTGTTACAACTCTCTCCTTAAATGACTCCGTTTTCTCAAATAGCGGGAGAAGCCTATCGTCCTGCCATATAAGATCAAGGATCTGGTCCGCTTTTCTTTACTGAAACGCTCCATGGTTATCTCCTGCTGTATCGTGAAGCCGGGCTTTAATAAGGTCACTGGATGTGTGATGAGATAGTCACAAAATCCTTTTAAATATTGCTAGCTTTTCACTTATGAATTTTCTGGTAAACCGCCTCACAAATTCATCATCTGAAAGGCTAAATGCTCCCGACTTCGTTCCTGCATTGTTCTCGGATTCTCTCGGATTGGGTGCATCCTGGATGGTATAATGGTAGCCCTTATAGCTAATTTAGGACTAGGGTCATAAATAGAATACTCATCGGCGACTTTGAGATTGTCTAGAGTTCTCAAATTGAGTGAGAAGATATTCATAATATACTAATCTATCGCTTGGATGATTTACTGGAACTTCTATTTATGGTACGGCTCGTGTTGTTGATTCGCTAGCATTTGGGAACCCGGTGTTAGGTATGTGCTACATTACTTTCAGCAACTCTCGAGTAAGCAGCCATTTTCTAATCATTCTTTATTATATTGTATTCATCTATACGGTAGGCTTTCCTAAGTAATCCGAGCCTATCAACCAGCCCGAGCGGGAAGAATACCACCCCCGTCGCCTTACCATACATGTCGATTCACGGGGGAGCGGACAGCAAGACGACCCGAGAAGAATTCTCGACGAATTATCAAACAAATCCGGAACGCCTTTGGCAAGTGATGTTTCGTATAGCTACTCACGATAATGAGAAGAGCGAAGACTTGAGCACCTTAAGACCCTTGATAAGGATGCAAATCATGTCCTTAATTCCAAGACAAAATTGCACCGACTCTAAATGAAAACAGGTGATAGATTCCGGGAATTCCTCTCCAATTTTGCATATATCTCGCCCAAGAGTTAGGCCTCACCGAAACCGAATGGAAGGAAGAATTATATCATCGCTTCAGTCTGGCATTTGCAATTGAACTACTTCGACGAAATCGCTAATCTTGCGGATACGAAAGATAAAACGTTAACACTGACCATGTGCCTCTAATGAAGAGGGTAGAGCTTAATCCATATGAAGGATGTGCCATGGCCACTTCAATCAGCAAGTAAGAACGCAAAATTGGATTGATTCTATATGCCACCTCACGTCTTTTCAGGTTCAACATGAATCAGACCAGAGCATCATAGATCCGCTTATCAAGTGGTTAGCCACTTAGAATACTAGGAACTAGAATAAAGCCTTGGCCTTCAACTGGGAGAAGACGACTTCGCCGTTTCTAGAGATGAATCTTTCAAGGACAATACTCTATGCTAGAGAAGGGTTCTTAGGCACGTGTGATGAAGCTCTTTGGTAGAATAATCGGTTGGCTAGCTAACGAGCGGACGACTGGTTTAGGCAGGGAATGAAAGCGTAGGTCGCCGTGAAACGAAGGACATGACTGTGAACAGATTGGCGGCGTCCAGGAAGTTCGTCAGTTAGGTCGGTCTGACGATATGAGTCATCTCAAGCTTGAGCAAATTAGAGAAGACCCCTGCAATGGAAGGTCTAGAAATCGGAGTTGGAGCGATTTGCAGACCCTACAGAGACAGTTTCAGGCATTCCCCGTTTCATTTACAGAAGAAAAACATATCAGAACACAAGACATCCTATTAATCAAAAAACAATCATTTACTCACTATGGAATTGGTCATTTTCAACGCCACGAGTCCTTGTCTCGGACCTCTGACTCTTTACGGCCGGCTCACCGGCTTATATCAGCCGATTTTGCGAGGCTATTACATCATAGAATAATTTAGAGCAGATCCGGTGGGTTCTGAGACAAATTCACCCCTTACTCTAAGGAACCTACATGCAGTGCAATCAGCATTGAGGTAGGTATGCAGAACTTTACAACAAGGTGTTTTGTAGTAAACCAACAAAATAAGAACTTGAGTGAAGGCAAGTTTAAATATTTGTCTTTATATTCTATGCCTAATACTAGTAGTTACTAGATATTTTAAATAATATAATCTCTCTCTAGACGCTTTATTATAAGGAGGAGAAAGGACAAACGTACCGACGTTTCGATGATGGCAAATGAGAACAGATGAGACGATTCCCAGCCCTAATAAGCTAGACTGCATAATCCGTGCAGTTAGAGCTTGACCCCCAGAAATGGTTATGCATGTAGACCAGCCAGTATGATGGTATGATGATACCGTACCTAGTGCTTGGTATTTTTGAGCACAAACATACCGGTACACCATTCTAATTCAGGTAAAGCCTATATACCTCGCCAAGTAAGAGTCTAAACTATGTTAAGAAAGGCTTCGTAGTAACCCCCGTATCTTTCACATCTTACGCCACACGATAGATACCGTCACGATGTTTACATACAACCACAGAAGCTAGCGATCATCACCAGGAAGATGCGGCTTCTTTTCCACTCACCAGACCCATATGCCCCTTCCTATAACGGGTGTAATATCGCAATGTTCTCGAGCATTGTTGTGACACCAAAAATATCTCATGTGATTGAGCTCACAATGAAATTTTGGGTAAAAGAGAACCCGCGGGGCGACAGGCCTCAGCTTTCTATTCAATTTCGCACTCTGCTCCATGAAGTCTGGTTGTATACTCAGTGGCTGTCTGGCGCATGCGCAGCAATCTTAAAAAAAAAAAAAAAAATACATAGGTAAGTATAAGACTTCGAGAAATTGAAAAAATATAACCTTCTGTATCGCATTTTGGGTGCCCAGACTATCATACCTCTCTTCACAGCCATTTTCTTGTCTTTTCTTGCATTGGACACAAACTTGTTTAAGGTACACCACAAAATCCTTTTCGCAATTGTCACATTTTCGCTTTTAAGCTATGGATCTTCGGCTATCGGCAGTGCTCGCATTTTTGTAATGGCTGACAAGCTTCACAACGTGGCTTAGGACACTCACCTTTATTGGGCCCCAAGTCTCGCTCTTGGAATACTGCTTGTATGCCTTGAGGGATTCTCATACGGTCCCTGCTATAGGTAGTGTCTGTGAAACATTTGTTAAAACGACATCGGTTGGGTCTCCAATCTTATACTGGCCGTCTCGGAGGAAAGACTGCTATCCATCTTTATTTTCGAGATGAGAAGAGCGCAGCCTCCGCATATACAAAGTGGAAAAGGAAAAGGAATTGGTTACAGCGCTTCAGTGATGGGAATTTCTTGCTTTTCACCATTCCAATGCCCTTCATCCTTGCCACGCTCAAAATATTCCACGGAGCTTTAAGTGGCATACCCGATTCCTTTATCAGTTGCCCTTGCTGGTCTGTATTATATTACTATTACAATGTATTACGGTTATAATACATGATTAGTCAACAAATCCAAATGAGCCCCGTTGATTTTGGATGTCCACCACAGTAATCGAAGAGTTCCAGAACGTTTATTGCACTATAGTAGTACTACATAGATCACTACATAGTTATGCTTTGACGTGCAGGTTATGCAGCCATAAAAGTTAGTTTTTAGCCTTATTTATGATTGCACTCTATTTCTAAAGAGCAGTAGTACCCACTAACTACATATAAATTCTTATAGCTTAGTTAGGGGATACCTGATCCCTAGACTGTCATGTAGTTGATCCCTCTTGATTTAAAACCAAGACTAGCTAGATACTTAAACTACCTACCTGGGTAGATATGGCAGTTAATGTGCGGGCCGTTTCTGCCTCCACATGTACATATTGTGTCGAGTTTCAAAGTCCCGAAAAAAGCCTAGTCTCCCCATTTTTGATATTGAATATTGATTTTGAATCACAAGGTTGGATTAAATCGGCCGGATATATTCATCCCAACCCAATCTGAAAGTGTTAAAATAGCCGACAAACAAAGAAATGGAGGGGGAGCAAGATCAACATCCGGACGGTGATATTTATTCAACCATATTTTATTTCTGTGGGAAATAAATAGTGTGAGAGTGAATGACTGGTTGATGGTACCTTACAAATGGGACGCCACTTGTGATTGCGGAAATCATATTGTTGGTCCTGTCTGTCATTTGGGAAGGGCCCCTCTCATCATTCCCCCAAACCGAAAAAAAACCAGATCAACTACCAGCGAATGGATGACTCTGCCGAAAGCTCGTCATATGGGAACATGGGGGGAAATGATGAGATGAAAATCGCCGAAGATGTTCAACAAGAGCCATCAATCAAGAAGGATGACACCGAAGATTACTTTCCCATAGGCCCTAAATTGATTGGCATCGTTGGAAGCTTAATGCTAGGGGTGTTCTGTATGGCATTGGACAATACAGTAAGTAACGGCCTTCATTCAGTCCTTCGGTTCTTTCAATCACCTAACACTGCTCCTATCACTTAGATCATTGTGGTGGCCGTCCCTAGAATCTCTGATGAATTTCATAACCTCAACAATATTGGCTGGTATGGTTCAGCATATCTGCTGACTAGCTGTGGTGAGTGCGAAGTAACTGAGATTTGATCGACCCTCACACTGAGGTACCCGAATCTGATTTGAAATATAGCATTCCAGCTTTTCTTCGGCAAGCTATACACCTTGTTTGACGTCAAATGGACCTTCCTTACGGCTCTCTTTATTTTCGAAGTGGGCTCTCTGATCTGTGGTATGGCGCCAACATCCACGGTTTTTATCGCGGGGCGCGCTGTGGCAGGATTTGGTAGTGCTGGCCTTTACTCTGGGGCTATGGTTGCCATTGCCCACGTTGTGAAGATGGAGCAGCGACCGATGTTCTTCGGGTTGATAGGGGGCGTATACGGCGTGGCTTCAGTAGCTGGTCCGCTGGTAGGCGGAGCATTTACCGATCATATTACCTGGCGATGGTGTTTCTACATCAACCTCCCACTTGGAGGCATCGCTGCAGCCGGGCTGCTGTTCCTTTTTCGATTGAAGAAGAAGGTAAAAACAGTCAAGGAGTCAGCTTCAGTCATGTTCTGGCGCCTCGATCCTGCAGGGAATATCATCTTCGTTCCGCTCATGATCTGTCTCTTGCTTGCTCTCCAATGGGGGGGTGTGGATTATGCCTGGTCAGACGTGCGGATTATTGCTCTTTTTGTGGTCTTTGCGGTCGTTTTGATCGGCTTCTGTGTGCTGCAAGTCTGCCTGAAGGAAAATGCCACCTTGCCCGTTCGGATTGTGTCTCAGCGAACAATCGCCTTCACGACGCTTTTCAGTATCTGCAATGGTGGATCTTTCTTCGTATATATCTATTTTATTCCTATCTGGGTATGTCTGTCCATTCGCTCATACCAATTCTATTTGAGAGAAACCCATGAGGGTTGACATTAGTTCCAGTTCCAAGCTGTCATGAATACCAGCGTTGTTGCCTCGGGCATCTATTGCCTGCCTTTAGTACTTGCCGAGGTTGTGGCTGCCTTTGCATCGGGTGCACTTGTGACCATTTTTGGCTACTTTGCTCCCTTTTTCATTGCTAGCAGCGTGCTTATGAGTGTTGGCGCAGCTCTTATTACCCTCTTCACAGTCAACATCCCTCAAGCGAAATGGGCTGGCTACCAGTTTCTCTACGGCTTTGGCGTCGGCCTCGGCTTTCAGCAAGGAAATGTGGCTGCACAAGCCGTCCTTGACTCTGCCGACGTCTCTGTCGGCACAGCAATGGTGATCTTTGTCCAGATCCTGGGTGGCTCCATCTTCGTCTCGGTTGCGCAAACTATCTTTACAAACAGCCTTGTTAAGAATCTTCTCGCGCTGAACCTGCCGGGTGTGAATCCTCGGACCATCGTTCAAGCTGGGGCTACCAGCCTCCGGGACGTAGTCGACCCCGCTTATCTCCCAGAGGTGCTCGTTGCATATAACGCAGCTATTGTAAAGAGCTTCCAACCCGGTATGATCTTAAGCTGTCTTAGTATTCTCGGGGCCCTAGGGATTGAGTGGCGGAACATCAAGAGAAAGAAGGTGAACACCGGAGGCGCATAGTATGTAACCTGAAATATTTGATTTATAATGAAATCGCAACCGCCATGGTCATATAGTTGTCTTGTATTCTGGATTAGACTGTTCATTGTTGATGTGATGATATTAGCTGAGAGTCGCCGGGATAGACCCTATGTATCCAGCGCAAAACTCAAATGTGTTCTCGTAAACCTCATGTGCATAGCCAGTCCATCATAGGAAAAGATTGCGGCATATTCCAATGGGGTTATGTGAAAGATTTGGAACCTCACCGTGACGTGACCTATATAGAACTGCTTCCAGATCGACTCCATTATCACCCTTATCTAATACCTAAGCCGTGAGAATTAGTAATTTAAGCGACTAAGTCACATATAGTCCTGAACCCTGTGAAGAGATAATAGTATGTGAAATAGATCTCGCCATGTGGCGTGAAGTAGAAATGGAAATGAGAAAGGAACGCTCTGCAGAAGCGACGCGGTACACTCAACAAGCGGCTTGTAGATAATTCATCTCGCATTTCGTCAACGTTGAACACCAACGTTGGATCTCCGTTCTTATCGTATTGAACATATACTCTCTTTCTTCGGAAACATCGCCCCCGAGGCGTAAAGGGGTGATACCCCAATATTTGATCTCGGACCTATAGGTCCTCAATATCGATCCCACTTGTCACATTATATGTCACGTGACGTACTGCCACTTAGCTTGTATTTCGTAGAACTTCGACTTTCTTTTGTTCTTCCAACGATTTCTTTTGTATCTTAGCCTACGATAGGTCAATAAAAGGTTTAACCCTTTACACGAGGAATCTTTTGCGGCCTGTGATACCACGTTCCTTGTTGCTAACTTTCTTGCAGGGGATCCGACCCGAGTTGACTTGAGAATAATGAGAATAAGCGAGAGTCGGATGTATCCCTGACGACGATACCTGAGCGTTTTAGTAATGGTATGAAGTATACTCCTAATCATCCACTACAAAGACTGGAAAAGACAGGAGTGGCCTTTCGTGCTCAATGTGAATGAAGGTGGGAACAGAGATCCAACGTTTGATGAAATGTAAGTGTAATGATTCCCATTAAACTATTCAGTGATAGACAGGCGTTTTGCCAGAAGAACCATAATCGTCCGTGGGAAAAACTATGGTTGCCGGAAGCCTTACCGTAACCGGTAAGGTGCTTGCGTCAGTGTCGCAGATGCGCTTAATGGAAGTCGCGCCTATGCCCCTACCCAAAATAGCTTTTCGCGTCGCTTTGTTTACATTTCTACGCATACTCCGACAATTTCCCCAGGCTTTCGCTATGCGTTGCTCATTTCTCTTGATAATAACAGAATTTTCCTGCACCAATATTCTCGTGCTGCTTCTTTAACTTGAAAGTGTTGCGTCTGGCTGTTTACATTCAATTTCTCCCCATTGCACAGTACTCCAATACCAAGAACCACACTTGGGACTATGTCAATTTCTCTAGACGCCTTACATTAACGCATCAATGGATTCGGAAAACCGACACCGGTGCAATAGTTGCAATTGCTTCCGTCCTACCTATGAACTTCCGGTTTGGCGAGCACGGAAAGTAAAAGAGAACGTGCTACAGACATGGAAAAAAGCGTGCTTTGCCGACAGATGAGTGGGGTAGATTTATAGAGGAGATTCGAGCCTGGAATAAGCCTGTATATCACCATAAAATATCTTTATGCTTTACAAATTACAGAACTAATTGGACTAGAACCAGGACAGACCTCTCGATATCAAGTACAGTTTTGACCTTGATCAATTACCTATCAATTTTGGTGCTCTGCGGGAGAACCATGGATATTTCGGATCGCAAGCCACTAAACCAAGCGATAAAAGACCTCATAGAAATTATCTGGAAAGCTGGCGGCTACCGGTTCTGGCATAGACGGACTGAAAAGGATTCAGGCTTGGTATATGAATACCACTGCTGCCAGGACAGTTCTGTGGAAAAGGAATCTGTCTCGAAAGGGGAGCGCGATATCCGCCCGCTGGAGAAATTTCAATGTAAAAGCAAGCTGAAGTTGCGGCCATCCCTAGAAGATTGCAGGTTGACTATTGTTTTGTACCGCTCGCCCCACGATCACTGACTCAGACTCAGAATCGGTTCTCAATCCTGAAGCTTCGGAAGAAGATAGATTGGTAACGATGGAGGATGAGCCTGTAGAAGACGTTGACGTGGAACTTTTTCTCTTCAACATGCAGTCAACGATTGATATATGCTGTGAACAGATAGCTAAGGGAAATGTGAGGTTTGTTGAGGCATTAATGGCTACTAATAGAATAGGCCAAATTCAAACTTTGGTAGAGGAGATTCAAAGGCGCAAAAACCAACGCACTATGCCTTTGACATGGAGTCGAAATAGACACCTAGCCACTATGTATTATCGCTAATGTATTATTGCTAGTTAATTTAGGTCATTCACTGCCTATCTTTAGTCCCCTAGGAGAAAGACAGAAAGACAGTATATATTTCAATGCCCAACTAACTTGAAGGTCTGAAGAGAAAGAGAAAAAGTATATATTTAAGACACCAGAACTTGATAGTGTGACAACGTAGAACTCAATGATATTATATTCATACATAATAGTCTACTATATACAAGAATACTAAGACGAGAGAGAAAAGAAAGAAAGAAATGGAGGAACCCCACACATAAGTAGGCTAGGCGGTGAAGTACTCGTAACTGACGTGATGGATCCCATCGCCGATAGCGCGCAGGGACACTGAAAAGCCCTAACATGTTTCTCTAGACAACAAATTTATCTTTGTGAGGCGGAGGTGTCCCACCGCCCTTCTTGGCCTGGTCCAGTAGTCACTGCTCCTGAGCATCCTCAGATGTCTAAGTCTGGGCGCCATGAGCTCATTCCAACGCGAAGGAATTTCCCTGTACGATGCACCTACATGACCCATTTCGTCAAGCCAAGCATCGAGTTTTCTGCCTATTGAAGATGGCTAGCAAGTTCGCATTTCCCCTTAACCCTTTATTAGATGCTTCCAGGGAAGTAGATTCCTGTGGTTCAAATTAGGTTAAAGGTAAAAGGGCCTATCAAGCCAGCTATGGGCCGGAAGTAGTACGCTTAAAGGACTTCTCCAGCTTTCTTGCCAAAAGTATGGATATTGCAATTAGTAAGGAGTGCAGGTTTAAACTATCTACTGATAATAACTTGTCGTCGTATTCGGCTGAATGTGCGGGGAGCCAGAGATTTCTACTTGGAGGCAACTTCACCATTGGTTGGTCCAAAATAATCGCTCCGAGTGACATAAAATGGATACAGCAAGATTGGTTGGTCTCACGATGCCAGCCAATATTATTACTAATCTAGGGAAAGAAGAAGAGTTGTCTAAAGGAGATAAATGTTCGGGTCATGTGGTCGGTGGATCACGTGCTCAGTTGGTGATTTCGAGTTTCTGACGTCATCGATATCTTTTTAGGCATCTATATTGCATATAACTACTAGAATATATCTATTAAGATAGTACATTGGGATGAGGTACTCGGCAAACTCGTTAAAAATTGCCCACAAGAGCTCAAAGGGACGACAGTTACACAAGAGATCAATATCGGAAAGCATAACTATAAGTAGATTATATTGACCCTCTGCAAGCACTCCACTACACACAAAGCCAGAGGGCCGTGGATTACAAGGCCCAACAGATATGATCTCTCAATTAGCTCTACTATTCTAAACAAAGTTAAACATTAAAGTTGCAACTGGCGAATTGAAAAGAGCATCGGGCTAAGGCGTTATGTGCCCATTCCCCGGCTTCTAAGTGTTATAATTTATAGCCGAATGGGGGCGGTTTAATTCAGCGATAACATATTAATAGATTACATTAGGAGAGATCCGGCCCATCATTCTGTGACCTCTTTTTAGTCTTTGATTTTAGTCACGCACTGACCACCCCCCCAAATTAGCCAACGCTCGCCTTGTCAGCGAGATAGAACACTTTCTGTAGCTATCACAAGTCGGGCAATAATAATTTAGGTTAATGATTCATTATTTATATAAATAGGTAAAACGGAAGGTTTCATTTAAAGCATAAGAGGGGATACCGTTGGCTCAGCATCCCAACCGGAATCAGGGGACCGCAGATCTCGGAAACTGTACTGTATTATAACAATAGTATAGGCATCATTCTTTTAGATATGTAGTACTAGTAGTAGCACGTACGAAAATTTAATTACTAATGGAGGTAATGATATATGGTATGATAATTCCATTCCTACCAGGAAAAGAAGCGTTCGTCAGGTGTTAGAGCTCTCGGAGTCCAAAGTAGGGAGCCAATCACGGTCCTGCTCGATTCTCACGCAGCTACGGATAAAGCTTCGACACCGGGGATAGGCCAGTCTAGGCTCTTTGGGAACCCCAAGGCCTCGAAGGCTGTCCTTCGTCTTGCCGAATAGGACTTGTTGGGTGGAGGGGCTGGACGCCCTAGAAAGAGCGCGGAGAGAAATGGGGAGGAATAGGTGGGGAAGGCCTAATGGCTAGTACCAAGGGACACACATGGCCCGAAAGCCCTGCGCGGTTAGGCGGGAACAAGGCGAGGAAAAAGGGTCAAAGAGGGGGTGGGAAGGGGAAGATCACGCCATAGTCTTGTCATATCCCGAAAGGCTCTCTACATGGACTCTTAAATCTGATTGATAAATACGGCATGCCCACATGTAGTATGCGCATGCACTCTTGTGTGACGAACTAAAAATAAATGTATGAAAGACTTATGGAGTAATATTTGGAGCGACACGTGTAGCCAGGGATGTTTAGCTTTGCCTAGGCTAGTGTTTTCTTTTATTATTTAAAAATATTTTTCTCGCAAACTGGCCGGAACGCACGCCTTTTGATTTTGGTCCCTCTAATTGGCCCCACAGAACCTGGGCAAAACCAAGCATCGTTGTGGCCAACGTGACCCCCGCGTTATATCCGTTACAGACGCCAGGTCTACCTAATCTATGATAGCTTACCTGTACTGGGTGGTAAACAGGATGGTATATACTGTACAGAGTACGGATCGTGTTTACGAACCGACCATGTACATACTTTACCGGTTGAGAATCCCAGTCATTAATTATATTAATATACACACGCTTCACAAACAACTTATATTTGTTAAACAGAGAAATCGTTTCCAAGGCTTTGGGTGTTTAATATTCTTAATATTTGCTTTCTGATGAATGACTATAGATGTCAATTCCCTCTTCCAGTCCGGTGGTGAGCGGTCTCCAATTCCTCTCTATGACATCCAGACCAGGAGAGATAACGTAAAACGCTTTGTTCTTCCGGACAAGGCTGTTCATTGTGTGTCTCATGGAAAATGAGGCCTTTTAATTAGTACTCTTACCCATTTAGCCAAACGAGCTCAAGGGCTCCAAATACTCGTCCCAAGACTCTCTACATGGTGCGAGCACCTCTTCTTAGCTATCACGAAAGATATCAAAGAACTTCAGTATCGCTATAGTAGTTGCAAAGACTGCTGGTGACATCCCAGCGTCCCCTGCACGCCTACTTGTGCCTAGGTGGTCGCACCACAGATACAGGAAAATTCAGCGTAGTAACGTTTCAGCTACTCACAGAAGTAGTTGCCAGTAGCATTCCCAATCTTCTAACATCGACTTTGAAGATAACACGAGCACTTATTGTCTGTAAGCTCCGGGAGCCAAACGTGCAGACTTAGCTAAGCCGGAGAATTCAAGAATCTGGCGGCCGATCGACTATTTCGAGCCAAGCTATGGAGTATTAAGAGGAATCGGATTAATAGAATGAGCCGGGAGGGGTTATCAAAAACAAGTTCTGTTCTGCCTTTGATGGGACGGAAGACGTATCTCTCGAAGTGAGTATCGGCAGTATTGTCGACAAGGCAAGTTCGATTCAACCTCCATCCATGATGACTTCAAACGGGGCTAGAACCCAGTTCCGGTATGCGGTTCTCGGCAATTCTTATGGCGATCAGAGCATTGAAGAACCGCGACAGCGACTACGAAAAGGAAAGCGCAAGCAAGCAGAGAGCGTTTATTAGCCATTTGCGTATATAGCTGCTCGAGCAGTCAGGTACAACACTATCGTCAAAAGTCTTTCAGAAACTGACGGTTGGTAGCAGCTGGTGAAAAATATTCAATGTGATTGGGCTTAGAATGAAATTTTAGGTAGATAGCAATATGCCTCGATTTTCCCTTCAATTTCGCACTCCTGCGCCATGAAATCTGGTTATATACTCAGTAGCCGCCTAGCGCAACAATCTAGAAAAATGAACACAAAAATAAGTATAAGACTTCGGGAAATTGAAGAAAACTAACCTTCTGCTGCATCGACATTTTGGGGCAGACTATCACACTCTTCACGGTCATTCTCTTGTCTTTTCTTGCATTAGGCACAGGCTTGTTTTGAGATGTACCCGCAAGATTCTTTTCGGTGCTCTGTAAGGTATGCAAGTAGATTAGATCGAGGTGGTAATGATGAGAAGTAAGATAGAATGCATATTAACTATAGGAGAAAGAGACTTCAACCTGGCCCTCGGAAGAGAAGCGTAAGGCTCTTATGATTTATATACATAAAGGTTGATGTAAGCTGTCCTGGTCCTCCTGTTGTTCTTTGTTATCACGCTGGCCTTCAGAAGCTTGAAGTTGACGGTGTCTTTGGGGGAGGCTCGTGATCTTCTAGGTTCTTGACCCTGAGCTTGCAAGCTCAGGCTCACGCAAATTCCTCCACTGTCACTTTTCGGTCGCACATGAGCCCAATCTATATGGCCTTTCTCAAGGATCTTTCTGCATCCTTTTTCCTTCGCAGCGTGGAATATAGTACATGTATGCACTCCCGGAAGGATCGCAGACTGTATCCTCTTCAGTATTATTCTTACGGTTCATTCCTAGACTCTTTGATCCGTTGCCACCATCACAATTTGATTCCCTAGAGTTTAGTGCGTTATCAATATTTTCATTCGCGCTGAGGCCAGTAGCAGTAGCTCGATCAAGATGATGATTCTGTTTGGGACCCCTTGCTACACGATGCGCATAAACTAGCTCTTGCGTGTTCCATACTAGCTGGGTTGCTCGCTTGCTGTAACAGCCCATTTTGCAGATTGGATATAATAGAAAGGGAATCAAATATACAAGTAGTATGCAGAATAAAAGAATTTGCCGGTGAAGCCGGTCTGAGATCGAATCCTTAAACCAACCTATCAAATACTCACTGTATTATTACCGTTACATTGTATTACAGTTACAATACACGAGTAGATCCAAATTAGCCGACCTGTGGTTCGAGATGTCCACAACCATAATAAGTAATCAAAATTATGTGGATAGCAAGCTTGTAACTACTTCTTAATTAAATTAAAAAGATAATGCATATCATACATACATTAAGAATTAGGTATGACATGACGAGATGTATTTATTCTCTTGATTCAGAACCCAAAGACCCAGCCCGAAACATTATCTATCCAGGTAATTAATTTGGTTGATTGCTTGAATAAACAGCCACTCTACTAAACTTGGTGGATCAGTTTCTATGATAGGGCTACATATACATATATATATTATCGGGAAGAAGCTTTCGGCCGACTATGCATACACCTTGTCAGAGATGATTCAGCGGAAATGATTGAGTTGACCAAGTTAAGGACTCGGTAGACCGGAAAGAGCTTTCCTTTCCCACTTGGTGAAGCGAATAATAGAGTAGTACTAGGTACAACTTCAGAATTAATCAGTCTTATTTCTCTTTTCCTTTCTTCTCACTCGAAAATGGAAACCGGGAGGAAAGGAAAGAGCGGTGGAAGGGCCCAGGGTGCATGAATGGGAAATCCATCAAATAGGTATCAGTAATCAATACAAAATGAAATAGGAACGCCGGGGAAGCGGCAAAGTTGACATCACATGGAAACTCGTTCACCTGCAGTGTCAATTATTATAAACACAGAAATCCACCACGTATGACGGAATCCTGAGACAGCCACAAAATAGATCGTCGGAAAACACATCCATGCCAAAGATCAACAATGCAGGCCAATTAATTAGGTATAAGGGATGCTGACGGGAAAAGGCCCATTCTCGCGGGCATACGAACGTCGAAGAGGCTGGGGAGCAAGCGTGGTAGAAAAAACCATATCAATGGCATCCTGCAAGCAGGTACGTTCGGGAACAGATATAAAGAAGATAATGGAAAAAAGTAGACGAGAGGAAATCCATGAAGGCTCGTCGTTCGTTCAAGCGAGAAGGGATACGCCAACAACTTTTGTTTAAATGTTCCAGGAAGGAAATAATCTCAAGGATGACAAAAGACGGAGAAGAATACATGGAGAGTAAGGTTAGCAGGAGAATTGGCGACCGAAGGCACAGCAAACTAAAATCATACCATGTACAAAGAAAATTACAGCTCAAAAAATGTAGTGCTTCTGTGAACACCGAAATACGACATATGCCACTTCATGGCGCCGAAAAGAATAAAAAAAACAATATCATAAGATAGAATCATCCTCAAAACACCCATTAACTCCCGCTTGCGATGGATAATGAGTCGTGAATTGCTATGCAAAAAAAACCCAGCCCAGGGACGACAAAAAAGACACGAAAAGCAATTCGCCTACCAACCGCACCAGTGTGACAAGGTTGTGAATTATAGTATACCTGAATCCTTGAGGGCATTCTGGAGGATTGTTTCCTTCACGGCGGCGAAGACAAGGCGAATATTACTCGTGTCAGTCGCTTGGGTAAGACTGATAGTGGAGAATAAGTTCCGATTCAACAATTAGTGTTCGCCACCGGCACTTACTGAGGGTATAGATTTAGATGAGCACGGTTGACTTGGCTAAACCGCCATAGAAGGTATTTGGCAGCTCGATTGACGTCATTGCCCCCTGAGTAATCAGGAAAGTATTTAGATAATGGCGAGCGTATCAGTTTCTGACGGAAGAGGTCCACTTTATTCAAAAAGAGGATGATACTTGTTCGCATGAACCATCGGGAATTTACGACCGAATCGAAAAGGACCAGGCTTTCCATCATTCGGTTCTTTGGAGTCGGTTAGCGTTCGAATACAAATCTGGATAAAGAAGCATACCTGGCTGCTTTCCTCTAATAAGACCTGGTCGTATTCACTCAGTGCTACACAAAAAATAATGGACGTGACATTCTCGAAGCAATGTATCCACTTCTTCCGCTCACTCCGTTGTCCACCGACATCGAACATGCTATAATCCTGGTTAGCAACCGCTCTGTGTAGGTTAGGGAGCTATATAGGACATACTGGATGCTGAGTTGACCCATTGTAAACCTTGTCTCGTATATTCCCGTAGTCTTGGTTCGTGCACGTAGCACGTCGGCCTCAGTGGGGACGTAACCTGCTGAAGTTATCCGTTTGGCTTCCTCAAAGAAACTGACAGACACATTAACATCAACCCTCAAAAAAAAAAACAAAACGAGAGGTTCATACTAGGGCGCAGAGTCCATCATGTAAAATTCATTTTGATGTTCCATTACTTTGACAGTGCACGGATCTTTCCAAAGGTAGGTTATAGCATCCCCCACTTGAGGTTCCAGTTGTGTGCTTGGATCCGTATCTAGGTCATATTGCAGGAGATAATCGGCATATTCACGTCCCGTCTCGCTCGATGGCTCCACAGAAAACTGGCGATAGGCACCGACAAGCGCTTTAGCGCAATCCAGCAGATTCTTATACACATTCACACGATACATCACACGCTCATCTACTGAATAACCATTCTGATGAATGATTTTCATCTGCTTGACAATGGTCGATTTCCCGCTTTCACCAGAACCTTTGGCGCAGCAGAGGTTAGCGGATAGCCCAACATACAAATTCAACGACTGAAGGCTTTACGACAGTGACACACCAAGTAAGAGGATCTTGCATTCTCTGCGCAATCGTTTTGAGTCCTCTTCCAGCTTCCTGTCAATCATCTGACTGCGCCTTTTCTGTTCAAGGTCTACGCCAGTCTCTGTACTGAGACAAGCGCCCATCTTGAATATTTCCAGGATCTTGGAAAGTAGGACCCCAAGTTGATTCCTATTCGGACCGTAAGATCGATCCTACGGAGCGGCCGGTCATCGACACTGGCTCAACTGGGGTATTTCAGAACGTCTGCGACCAGACTAATGAAGGCTGGTTCGAAATGGAGCGGGCGACTGGCTGCGTAGGAGCTCCAGGGTACACAGTGAAGGTTCCACAGAGCCCCCAGTAAAGGGAGTTGAAATAAGCGGCGTTATAGCCAAAACTCGGTAGGAGTTCTGTCAGAAGCTTCGCAAGCGAAGCGGATGAAGCGCACAGCGACCGATAGATGGAGTGCGACAAAGAGGGCGTGAACTGAAGGGCCGAGCTTGCTTGACCTCGATGAGGAAACAAGTCACAAGAGGCTAGGGTCGGATGAAGCGGGCACGGCGAGAAAGGATAGGAAGACTCGAAATGGCTCTGGTGACAGCTGGCGTTGGCAGAAGGGAGCGTAGGAGGGGAAGGAAAGATACGGTTATCATACAAAAGGTCGACGGTGGAAAGAGGAAGTCAAGAATCAGGTGTTCAAACGAGCATGTAGAGGGTCGATAGCGAATGATGATGATGATGATGATGACGATGACAGGAAGAAAGGCACACCAGTGAGTAGGGCCGATCCGCAAGTAGTCGAGGAGAAATAATAGATAACAATATAAGAGTAAGGAAAGTGGAGGTGGACAAGTTGGCACATCAAATCTACATACATGAGAGGAGAGATCGGTCAAATCCAAGACAGACAAGAGACGAAGAAAGAGCGCCGAGTGAGTGCGTTATGGATACTAGTAAGGAAGAAGGTACATGAGTAGGTGTATCGTACGGTGTAGACCACTCGACTCGATGACTACCTGACTACCTAAAGTAAGGATAGTAGGAATAGTCATGTGTATGTATTGTCCATGTACAGACCGCACTCGAAACTCAATTGGATATGATGGATGGAGAAAACCAAGCGACACAGAATCATATGATGAGCATGAGAATTCTCCCGTATTGATTAGGTAACATCCTAGCTTCACTCATAATTATCGAATGAATTGTTTACCGAGCACCGGGGTGTGTTGATGAGAATTATTTTTATTTATAAACACAAACCCATTCATCTGATTCCGATTTTATTTTTATTTTTACAGGTTTCTTGGGAGGTTTCTTGGTTTATCATTTAAGTACTATCATATACTCTGTACTAATACGTTAAGTAACTAACTAGTTCTAGTTATTATTTACTATCATATGATAGGTGCTTTTTATCTCTTTTATATATTCTGGTCATGGAATGTACTAGTGCTCCCTACTATACTAAGTACTAGTAGTAGTACTATAGTAGTATTCTCTGATACAGTTAACTAGTACGATTATGTACTGATTATATTATTACTCATATCCTCTTGAGAGATCTACCAGTGATTAGACTATTTATTACGTTACGCATATATACTTCCGGTTGTTGTAGCGTGTTCTGCTCGGTTCGGTTATTGTCCAGATCATGATCATTATTAATAATAAAGCCTCAGCTCCCCCAGGAATGAGATACTCTCACTCTCATTCCCATATAGTTATTGGAGCACCCCATGCAGTGAGTTCAGCTGTCCTCAAGCTGGCTGCCACCATTCTCTACCAAACCAAGGATCCTCAATATGTACTGTACATACCTACCCATCGATGTCTCTGAAGAATTGGTTATGTGTTCGGTAACGTAGTATCATAGTATAGGTGTAGGTTAGGTGATCATCGACTCGAGATCCTCTCCTTTCTCTCCCTTGCCGGAAGGAACGAGGAAAGTTCAGCACTATCCGTACTCATATAGCAGCAACAGAATATCATAATAGCCCCTTCGTCGATCATCTATTCATTATTGTACCCATACTAACTACTTCTGTACTGGTATATCATTCAACGAGTACTTGAAAAGGTGACAGTGTCAAAACTGCCTTGACCAACAGCAATATATATTTTTATATGATAATTCATAATAATTATGGAGAGCATATATACTTTGTAGACCGTCACTATGTATGATCTTTATCATACACATGGTTAATAATCATATTCACCGACGACACCAAATACATAGAATTCACTACTACGTATATATATATACAGGACATGAGACAGATGGCTGCGAGTTAACCCCGAGTTTCGAGCGTTGTACCTGAAACTTTGGCCGGTACCTAGGTAGGTATACGCCACCACATATTATTAGTCACTGTATTCGCTTCGGCGACTCCGTTCATTATTTTGGGGTGAGATTCTGAAACGGGAGGCGGCGACTCACACAGTTCTAACTTCAACTTATGAGACTCTACTATCATAGGCTCCGGTAGATAATTTGGTGCCTTAGTTGATAGGTACTGTACCCATATTATAACGCCTACGTAGTTAATGATGAGATCCTCCCCCGGATCTGTGCTCCCGGGGAAAGGAAAAAAGGCCCTACGATTCGCCTTGATACGATGCTGCTACTGTCTTATCCGAAGTCTGAGACGTTCTGAAGAGACTCTTCACGTGGGCAGCGGGTCATGAAATGGTTCGCCCCTCTTCCCAGGAATAATACCAATGATGGTCAAGTTGGGCTGGTCGTTATGCATGCCCAGTTGGGGTATGTATCAAATTAGTCCATCCAGGGTTCGGCGGGCTGTTCAGCTTCAAAATTAGGTGAGTTCTTAGTCATCACCATTATCATCCTGATTCCGGGAAAGCTTAAACTACTAAAACCGGAAGAGCAGGGGGAAATCCCGGAAAGTGAGAAGCACCATCATGGGGTGTCATTATTGTGAATGATAGCTTGGCTCTCCTCTCTCTCTTGATTCTTGAATCCACTATTACCCCACAAACGAGAGGACAGAGATGATGTAGGATCCGGGGGTGTGGATAGAGCAATCTTAGCAACTAGGTTTTCCGAACTTGTTATATATTACTTGGAAAGGAAATCTTGACGAGTTAGTCATGGTGATATGTAGCCCGATATGGTAATAGGGTGATATTTCTTGACAAACTCCACAACCATAGCGATCAAGAATGATAGGTTACATATATAGAACCTAATCATTGCTGTGCCGCAACCTTTTCCCTCTCTGAAATGTAAATGATTCGCTAAGAAAACGGGCCATGTTTGATTGATCGTTGTCAGCATGCAAGACAATCATGGATGGGTTGAGGCTTTAAGCTTATGAGAAAGCAATATTCTAAGCTTCTAAGATGACAACGGAACGGAGTACCAAGAATCATTGTTGGCAGTGATGTGCTGCTAGAATGGTACATGGCCACAACTAACCTAGGTAAGTGATCGAGAGAATTTATCAAGTCCCAAAAATAGTACTTGCATGTGTAGGTATGTATGTATGTATGTATGTATGTATGTATGTATGTATGTATGTATGTATGTATTGTATGTAGTATCTAGCGCTACATTTAAAAAAAAAAAAAAAAAAAAACAACGGAGCCTCTAAGTTTAATTCTTGAACTAAACTGATCCATCCGCAATAGTGCGAGCTATTTATTATTATTGATGGTTTGCATTTTCAACGATAATAATAGTTCCACTGCATTTCCTCCATCATCAATTGAGAATTGGGGAGAATCGCTCACATATTATTTACTACTATAGTGGATCGGAGGATGAGCAGCTCTATAGGTAGGCTTGTGGTGAGAAACTTGAGCCCCTACACCCTTCCCTCGTAGATGTTGTATCATAGTATCTATAATATCCAACCGTCTGATACTTGAGAGTGAGATGTTTTCGAAGTGACTCCATCGGACGACGCGATTTCAAAGGCTATTCCGACTTAGGTTGTTCTAAATGCCGGAAAGAGCGCAAATTCTACAGTTTCTGTATGCTCGTGGACCGGGTGTTTGGTTAAGTTCCAAGGAGATAATCAGTAATAATCATCCTGTATCATAATAATAATAAGAATAAATAAGAATAATAATATACCTAAGGGCTCGTTTGCACCAGCTCTCTTGCCTTTCGATGAGGCATCAAACTGGACCTAGTTTGGAAGGAAATCCAAACGCGAGTTCCAATTGACGGCTCGAATATTCCACAGTACAGTATTTTATTCTATCATATATACTATATATGGTAATAATAAAATGGAGGATGAATTATGTATGAGCACTATTCGTCTCACTGCATGCGGTTGGGATATCGGCCTGGAATGCTACTAGTAATAGTATTCTATCGCCCTCCCTCTATTATTTTAGCCGACTTGACCGCACGAAGGGATTAATCCGACATACCTACCTATGTATAGGTAGTCAATAGTATCACTATTACCTCTACTGTATCATCGATGACCGTGATTTGCGGAACTCTTCCTAGAGAGTTCCAGCCAATGTGCAGTGCAAGATAGGTCAAGTCCCCACTTCACGAAATGTATCCATTGTATGTACCTACCTACCTGTCTATACATATAATAATAGGTCTAATCAATAAGTATTTATTATATTCTATAGCAAATCATGTAGTAACCGTTTTCAGTGCTTTTGGTGCTCGCCCAGATAGCCGTCCTCAACGTCATTCTCATACTACCTAACTACCTAACGGTCCCCGACGCCGGGGCTTCTATCATTCCATTTTCCAAGCCGACTCCGACGGCTCCCGGAGCGGTCTGGCAATACAGACAATTGATCCCCTTCTCTTCCCCGTCGATATTTCCCCGAACAGCGACCTCGACCATTCCAGCCATTCCGGTCGTGACCCACCAACCAGCGGCTGCTCGTTCTGCCCCTCCACCATCACTTTGCTCAACGGTGTTGTCTACACAAGCTCCTATCCCACGATAATCACCTTAGAGAGGGTCAAGACAGACGGTCACCAAACCCATTCTCCTCATAGAGGAATCCATTCTCTTGTCCCCTTGCCCTCGGTCTCGGATGCGGCTCACCTGCGTCCAACATGGCAGAATTTGTACGTGCCCAGATCTTTGGCACGACCTTCGAGATCACTAGCCGGTATGAGACATCCTCGGCGCCCCCCGTCCGTTTCTGAGCGAAGAGAGGACCAGAAAGCGTGGCGCAGGTTCGGTTGACAGGTGATCAGGTACACGGACCTGCAACCGGTCGGGATGGGTGCTTTTGGACTCGTCTGGTATGTCGACTCCCTTCGGGAAACTACAAGCGATAAAGGGGGGGGAAATAGTGTCATTCAGTGCGGGGGGCTGACGGAATGACGGGGAGAAGCTCCGCAAGGGACCAATTGACTGGGCAACCAGTCGCAGTGAAAAAGATAATGAAGCCTTTCAGCACTCCGGTTCTGTCTAAGCGAACATATCGAGAGCTAAAGCTGCTAAAACACCTACGGCATGAGAATGTTGGTCGACCTCCATCGCGACACATCTGGGCAGTGTCGTCCTAACTGTCGACTAGGTCATTAGTCTAAGTGACATCTTCATCTCCCCCCTGGAAGATATGTACGTGGGATCCTCCATCGCGATTCATATAATCAACCACATCGATATTCGCTAAGATCTACAGTTACTTCGTGACGGAGCTTCTCGGAACGGATCTTCATCGACTCCTGACATCAAGACCGCTCGAAAAGCAATTCATCCAGTATTTTCTGTATCAGATATTAGTGGGTGACCGAAAGGTGCTTAGTGGAAAGCTCTGATCTCTGACGAACCCCAGCGAGGATTGAAATACGTACATTCGGCAGGCGTCGTGCATCGAGATCTTAAGCCAAGCAATATCTTGATTAATGAGAATTGTGATCTCAAAATCTGCGATTTTGGCTTGGCGCGAATCCAAGATCCCCAAATGACTGGCTATGTCTCCACGAGATACTACCGCGCTCCCGAGATCATGCTCACGTGGCAGAAGTACGATGTAGAGGTTGATATTTGGAGCGCTGGCTGCATATTTGCGGAGATGTTGGAAGGAAAACCGCTTTTTCCAGGAAAAGATCATGTCAACCAGTTTTCTATCATTACGGAGCTTCTTGGAACTCCACCAAATGATGTGATCCAGACAATTTGTAGTGAAAATGCGAGTGGCACCTTTCCCATCTCCAGCAGGATTGTCGACTAATCCCAGATTCAGACACTCCGATTTGTTCAATCCTTGCCGAAACGAGAGCGGCAGCCGTTAGCAAACAAATTTAGAAATGCCGACCCCGCGGGTACGTCCTCGCCCTACAGGATAAATATCGGGTTTGGGTTCTAACACATACAGCTGTCGATCTTCTCGAGAGAATGCTCGTCTTCGATCCTAAGAAGAGGGTCCGGGCAGGAGATGCCCTGGCGCATGACTACCTTTCTCCTTACCACGATCCTACTGATGAGCCCGTAGCCGAGGAGAAGTTTGACTGGTCTTTCAATGATGCTGACCTTCCGGTAGATACCTGGAAGATCATGATGTATATACATCTTATCCCTGCGATAAGGAGCTTTGCTAACGTGAAAAACCCAGGTACTCGGAGATCCTGGATTATCATAACATCGACCAAACAGGTCCGGACGTTAGGTAGATACCGCTGGATGGTGTTGAATGTTGAACCGACCTTTTCGGGCCTGAAATCCACATTAAACTTCTCCAATACGTGTTTCAGCGTCCGGTTCTTCCCCCCCTTTTTTTTTTCCTTTTTGTCTTCCTTCTTCCTTAGACCTTTTATCATTTTCTTTCATTTGGCTTGGAAATGAATGTAAGCCACTATGTGGTTATCTATGCTAATCTACGTTACTGTGAATGCGTGAAATGTATTTTGGTTGGGCATGTTTCCCCATCTTTTATGATTCCTATCTAAAGACATATCTTAATTTTACCTGCATGTCCAAAGCAGGTCGATTTCTGCGTGATGGCTGTGATACCGATGCACAGTACGCAGAAGCTTTTTTTCGCAGTCGGGCAAAAGCGATTGATCAATGGAAACATGAGGAATGGGCTTCCAGGATCTAGTCTCTTCAATATGATACAAGTAGTAGTTTAACAGCGAATTGCGGCCGATAGATCACAGAATTACATACATATACATCTGACCATGAATTGATTCATGTACCTGTTCTGGGATGATTACTAGGGTATTATCAATGTAGAGCATATTCAAGTTATTCATTGCATTTACCATTAGCTCTACTATCATAACATACATATATAGCACCCGGTAGTGGAAGTAGATTTCTGGAGCCAGACAGCTCAGCGATCACTAGTCATATTCTATCATAGTAGAATAGAGGTTATCACCGAAATAACGCATGACGCGATTCTATGCATGACCCCTTGCACATAATATGTATTGAGCACCTTTCCTGAGTAAAGTGACAAGGGATATCATACTAATCCATCATGTTGTCGGGGGATTTGGATAGGAACAGTAGGCTTGCAGTAGCCTAGGAGCCCTAGACGCAACGGATCTGCAACGCTCACCGCCCGGACCAATAGGGCTGGCGAATGGCACCTCTATATTAATATTCTCATCGCAAATTGATTATTGCCGCTTCTTGAATTACGAGTTTTTTTTTTACCTATGATAGAGGGATCGAAGAAAACTGTCCCGGGGACCCTACATTCACTTCGACACTTCCCCGCCCGTTTTGGTGCAACATTTTTGGCCTCCTTGGATAGTAACAAGACCTTGATCATGGCACAAGAAAACATTACGCGACAGAATCCTATTGTCTTGGTAATAGATTTCCACCATGCAAGGTGAGTGTAGCAAAATTATAGGGTCTTCCTAACGCGTTTTATACAATATTGTCTCTGCCCATACCTAATACTTTTCAATAACACCAGTTGACATTGAACTTGGGTGTAGCCACATGTCGTCCTAAGCTAATGTATGATTAGAGGCCCTGAAATTGAGATATGTCTTAGCGACGAAGGATCCGATCCGATGCTCGAAAATGACTGGTCTCTTCTTCCATTCATGGCGTTGTCGGATGGTGCCCATACGTATGGACTCCTCATTGCGTTAAAGGCTTCATCTTGCCCTACTGATGCCATTTTTGGCTTGCAGGTCGACGGAAGACTTCTCTTACTTTACACTTCTACGTAACGAGACACGAAACCGGCCAGCTACCTCCCTTTTCGGCATATCGTGTACGAGGCAAATAAATTCGAATACTCTGATCAGACGGCCACCAGATGTAACCAGGTCGACGGTGCAAAAAGCAGTGGTCGTCGTAACAGATGGCCCCAGATATTTCAGCCAGTTTCGAGAGAAGCTCTCGGTGATAACGTTAGCATGGTTTGCACAGCGGTATGTTCCTAGGTCTCTCAAGAACGATATATGATCTATGAATGGAACAGGAGTCTGAAATTGGTTAATGCGCTACTATGAAAGGCATTGTAGCTATCTAGAATTAGAAAATTGGATGGCAGAACTAATGCTAATATTAAGTGTAATAGAGATTTCGCAGACATCGAAATTCTCAAGGTATTCTCCGCCCGTCCCCATGTGGAGTCCTGACTGATAGTGTGGGCAATCTAGAAATTCCGAGAAGGCTTGATAATTAGCTTAAATAGCGAAGAAGCCCAGAAAGACCAGTCTCTCGGTTAGCTGAATGATTTGCATTTCTACCCATGCTAGCTAACCGATCTGCCAGGTCTCTCATCAAGAGAAATGATTCATGAGTTTAAACATCACACATTGGTTCTCTTTAAATGTTTATTATTGCAACCTAAGGTATGGCTCTGAACTAAATGGTTATGAGTGGCCCTAATTTGACGGCAGATGCTTTTTTTCGGCTCACGTTGCGAGCGTTTATGCATGATACAATTTTCGCTTATCTCCTTGATTCCTGGTCTTATCAATAATCTGCGAGACTGTGCGGATCCTGCACTCGATAATTATGCACAAACTGTGGAGAAGCCCAGCTCACTCAAAACAAGTGAAAGGAGCTCCCGTAAGGACGAATTGTCTTAGCCATGGCTAGGTTCCTGCTAATACTCCCTTTAGTACTCGCATATGTGGGGTTGCCACTTCAAATTTTCGGCAAGGTCTGCGTTGATTTCTTCTGAATTTCTTGTTACTGCGCCTGACTCCTTCAGGGAAGTATGTTCGGTCCTTATACACCGTTACAGCAACTGGACCTACTTACCGATTACGGGACCAAGTCGTATGTTGTTGGCTCGACGAATTCGCTGCTTTTACAACAGAAAGATCGATACTGTGACATCTTGGTAAATGTGAGATTAGGTCTCGAAATTTCGATGCCAGATGACTGACTCTGGACCGCAGCTCGATGACGGAACAGTTAACATTACTGCCCCATTTCTACGACCGGCTTTATCACTCACCACTGCAGATAGGCGATGGATAGATTTCCTTACACAAACGATCCACGACACTTGGGATGACGCACACCCGCAGCAGCCCAAAACACTTGGATATTTGGGCTCTGAAGAATTCATCCGTTTGCAGTTCGAAGAGTATCTGCTTGCATTGCTCTCCTGTGTTAAGTATCATGAGCACATTATCTCAAGTAACTCAGGGCTTCACGAGCCTGGGAATCAGCTCAGACCATCGACATTCGATATCGAAGGTGACCCGGCTTTGGACTTCAACCCGGAATTTCTGGCTCACTGGCAAACCACTGCAAATTACGCGCTATTCAAACGATTAACATCCGACGCCCTTCTCTTCTCAATTGTCGAGCCCCGCCATCCTTGTGCCGGCGGACTAACCATCGATGACATTCAGCGACGACTGGCACAACAAGTCGCTGAACTACATCTAGATGAGCGAATGCGTGAGGGACGCGAGGCGTTGAATAAGCACCTTGCTACTGGACACAAGAAGATGAGTGCCGTTTTAAACAACATCTGGGCAGATATTGAAGCAATGCGTGAGACGCAGCGGAAAAGGGCCGAAGAAAAGGTTCAGTCCAACCAGCCATCTGTCAATGAATCCGTCGCCTCACAGTCACAATCTCCACGTTCTTCTTTGTCAATGAATTCCTGGTTCGGAGGACGTAAGACGCCTGTTGATCTGACCCTGGCTCAAGCATCCGTCAATGCAGCTAGCCTGAAAGCAGGTGCATATTTCAATTCGTGGAGCTCATGGGCCAGTGAGCGACGCAAGGAATGGCGAGAGAAAAAAAGCGTTGTTACTTCTGCACCTTGCCTCGACTCACCTTCCACGACCACCTTGTCCGATGTCACTGAACAGTCTGAGCCAGATCGCGGTAGACAACTATCATCATATCGTAAGAGTGAGGATTTCATTGGCTTGGGAAGGAGTGGAAGTAGAAGGCCGAGATGGAACAGCATTATCCGGATGAAGGATCGTAGTGAGTCGGAGTCGCCGCACGGAAAAGCTGACCCCAGACTCGAGCACGGATTGAATGACGCTATATTGCCAAATTCGCTTTTGTCGAAGACAAATAAGTCCGTTGGAGTAATGGGAGAAGCCTACGGCCAGTCGGCTGCGGACATTCCCATTATGGAGTCATCACAAGAGGCATCACAAAATAATGTAACGCTGAGCCCGGAGGCTTCCTTACGCAACTCTGAGGAACCCAATTCAATCGCGGCTGGAGTTAAAAGCAGAAGAAAAACCTAGCTGAAGCGTATAAGTGAAAGCCGGAGAAATTTATCAGAGGTGCTTGTCAATGCTGCAGACTCTTTTTGCTTCGAAATCGTAGGAGAGGGTCATGCTGCACAGTATGCGTCCTTGAGAATAAAATTCCAAAACGACATGCATGTAAGCCCCCGACCTGTAGTAAAAAAAGTCGCTCGTCTTACATCGGGTTTAAAGGCCTAGGATACTCAGACGGGTAGTGAAGATTAGGTACCTATGAGCGTTCTATGCTAGGGCATATCAATCAGATCATAAATGGTCTAAATTGAAAAGCGGCTAACAGGAATTCTATTTATCAACGATCATCATTCATCACTTCTGACTTGATCTAACCGAACATGACCCGTCCCAACTTTTGGAATAAGGTATATCATTTTCGCATAAAGTTCCTGCAAGTTTCTAACACTAACCCTTCCTGGTTCTGTATGAACGGCGGCTGTTCATTTGCTCCATGTATAATGAAATTGGGAGCTTTATTCTGCTGTAATTGAATGTTATTAGTAGGTACCTAATATAAAAACACACGAGCCCGACATCGATCTGGAACCCGACAATGATAGAGACTAGGATATGTGTAACTCGGCATAACTAAACAGTTTATGTCGACCTCGGGCGTGGCGGGGTCGGTGGTAATCGCTCTTGCCATCCGAGTACCTTTTGTTTTGTTTCTTAGGACCGAGACATCATATGCGAAGGTGTTCATATTTCGTGCGAATCTGCTCCTGTCAGTAAGCTGGTTCTGGTTCGAGTGTACCGTACCGCACACTTCCGAACCAGAGCAGGAAGCGAAGTGGATGTTCTCACATTTGGCCAGTCATCGCAACGAAGGCACGGGTCCCGGAGAGCTAGAGGTTATCAGGACTTCTATCGACCGTCCAGAGATCTCTATTAACTTTCTGCCGGTCCTAAATGCAAGTCTCCATTGCTTGTGGCCTCTTCTTCTTGACCATGCACCTGTAGTTAGTGGCATTGACCATATATAACGAAGCCCATCCAGTTACTGCAGATAGGGCGACGGTCAATAACGAGCGAGGTAGACAAATGTATGGTGGCGGAAGCCTTGAACCGGAGTAGCGGACATTTCATCTCGTCGCTAGGTCACGTGGTTACAGGATCATGTG
>JAHQZX020004540.1:0-87820 GCA_019804575.2 Pseudotulostoma volvatum
GGGCAGCTGAAAACGCCAGAGCTTCCATAGCGATCACGAACGAACGATTTGGCAGCGAGATCCAAGAAATCGATAACTTTGGTATTTAAAACATGAGTTACTAAAATACTATATTGTGGAAGGGGTTGGATGTTCAAGGTCTCTATTATTACTAGGAGAAAACAGTGTAATAAATCATTCCCCTTCAGAAAGTACATTGGGCAACAACCACATAGGCGGTGAGCTGGGACACAATTACTAAGTATTACAGTACTCAATAAATATGTATGTACTGTACGAGTTATCTATAAGCGGTTAGCATGTTGTTGTCCTTAGCCAAAGCGTTGTGTCCTTATTGATTCCTTCCAGCTGCATCTGCATCCAGGGGTTCGCCCGAGGTTTTGCTGTGCAAAGTATCGTCTTTCCATGGGAGAGAGAATAACGTATCTCGGTGTGGTAGGTCATCGAGCTCATCGAGGTCATTAAGCTCATCGAGCATACGGTCGATAAATTTAAGGTCCTCGCGTCCGTAAACTTTATTGGAGGCATCTAAATCCCTTCAGTCAAGTTTAACCTAGAAACATGAGAGCAAACACAAACCTTTGATCTGGAGAGCAGCTTTGGATTGGTCCAGCGTGTGCACAAGGTCCAATTGTCGGGCCATGGCGGATGGAATCATCTAAAGGCAATTTGTACACATCCCCACCGGTAACGCCGCTGCCTTGCGCCTTTAGATTCCTGGAAGATGCCACTGAGTGGCAAGGAACAGCGAGAGAGGTCGTTCTTATAGTTCTGGGTCAGCGGTGGGCGGTGATTACAGTACGACTGTACGAGGTATCGGGCCACCAAGCCCGAAATGGCAAAGCTAACCGGAAGGGGGAATTCATAGGTCTTCGCTTTACGTATTCTATGTATAGTGTATAGTACATATTAAGTAGGTCCTAGCTTCTATAGAACTGACAAATCGTAGCCATTATAAAGGCTCTTACTGCGGCAATGGGGTAACCGATTCCCAATAGTTTTCAAATTATAGTAGGGTAACGTGCCCAGGAAAGAAGGTGACATGTTTAGGAACGTCGCATAGCGAGGAAACCGAAATGAAGGCTTGCTAGCGTAAAGGACACCGAGCCGGCCAGCTCGGATCCCCATATAAAATGCCAGTTTTTGCAGCCTGATATCTCAACACCCACAGGACACCCCGGTTTCTAATTTGGAGGTTGTGAAATTAGAAGTAATGTCAATAGGTGGTTATATAACATACATATTATTATTATTTAATCAAGTTTATTGTTTGTATCCAGCCTTTCGGCTATGACAGACACCCGCATCTTCTATAACCTTTCACCTTGCCTGCGCCACTCCCTACACTCGACAGGGAGATAGCACACTGTTTTCGTAGGCGAACCCCTATCGCCACGTGGTCCGGCCCAACCTTTGAAGACCTGATAGTATCACCGTGCTAGCCTTTTCGGGCTGCGCTCTATACGCCTGCGTCGTTTGCGCCCTATTCCGGAGTGCCTTTCTACAAGCGTCAATCGTCGCCGTCTGAATTCTACAGGTATAAGCGATAGAAAGCTCCCTCAATTCACCTCGTAGTGCTGAGTCTTGGGCCCGGGCCTATCCCCCTGATCTCTATAGCCGCGCGAGAGTCCAACAGCCTGTACGTCCATTCTCGAGTCGGGAGCCATCGGACCACAAGGTCATCCCTCGGCAGGGCTCCTGGGCAGCCTGTACCTATAGCGTCCTATAGGCAAAACTCTTATCTTACCCGGGAACGTTCCTGCAGACATTCTTACGGTCTCCTCAAAGCCATCGGATGGATCAACCGTCAGTGTCTTGGTGAATTGTAGCACCAAATGTTGTCCCAGTGACCTCGGCCGGTCGCTTGGCTCTGCCCACATACGGTCCCCGGGCGGTTGTTCCCTAGGCCGGGCGTGTCGGTACCTCTCTCTGAACTAGCCTGGCGACAGCCCCTACTCCCGGCATAGGGGTTGCAGCCTTCGAAGGCGTGTCTGATGATGCGTTTTTAAAGAAGCTCTGTGTCCAGCCATACCCCCAACCAGCGAGTGACGTCTTGGTTGAACGGAACGTGGTTCCCATCAACAAGGACCTTAGTCCGTCAGATTTGATCCTTCAGTTCCCATCCCCGCTTACGAGTGAACAGGACCGCCTTGGTTTTGTTGGCATCGAATCGAACTACATTAGCGTGTCCCCGAGCCATAGGAGTCTCCCCGGCTTGCTGCAGCTGCCTGCAGGCCTGATCTACTGAGCTTCCCAGGGTGCCCAGCCCTATGATGTCGTCCGCAAACGACAACGCCTGTATCCCGGAGGTTGCGGCCTCTATGGTATCGAAGATGCCCTATTTGTCCTTGATGCAGGACTCCTGCGACTTCACAATGGTCGGATATAGCCTCTATCGCTACCTTTTCTATAACTTTTCCTAGGCAATTCAGCAAACTAATTACCTTATATGACTTGACCAAACAAAACACCCCTTGCCGTTTTCCAGGTTTGAGGGTGGGTGCCCAGGCGGAAGCATCCCCAGGCCAGCACCACTATCCTAGCGCTATCCCAGTTCCACAAGGGCCTTAAGGCTCGAAAGTTTGACTTGTCTATCTCCGGGGCCTTTTGGACTACCTGGCTGAATAGGGCTCACTGCACTGCCTCTACACTGATCTATGCGCGTATTTCGCCCTGGGGAAGCCTGTCTTGGAAGCCTTCCCTAGGAACAGGAGGCGGGAACGGTATCTCTCGGATCAAAGCTTCCTTCTCCCCTATAGTTGTGGCTACCTGTCCCCGAGGAGATGAAGTATTAGGGTCGTCCTCGTGTCTCTTGGAGCTGTGTATCGAAGGGCCTTCTAGCACCGGTTAGTACCCCCTGGGCCTAGGTGATCTCTGGACTCTGTCGGCCCCACTAGAAAAGACTCCTAACACTCTCGTTTTGCCCTTCACATAGTCTTGTAATATATGTTGCGAGCCTCTTGTAATGCGCACCCGCTAGGCCTTTATACGAGCTGCACCACTCAACTAAAAGGTCCTAGAAACATTGAGGGTATACTCAACATTGCGGCCTAGTCCATTATATAGCTTTGTGCATTGCACCTCTCAAGGCGTTCCGTCTTCCATGGACCTGTTTTCCACGCCCACCGTGCCTGGGCATATGTTTTTCGAGCCTGCTCAATCTCTAGTCCTCACTAGCGCTCCGAGTAAGAGCATAGTCGTATACCATCAATAGTAGTCGACAGCGAGCAAAAGTAATGAGTTGAGCCCAGTTCTGCGAGCTACGATAGTATTACTTGGCCAGGATGAATCCCCATACAAAATACCACTTTTTGGAACCTTATATCTCAATATCCTGGTCTCTAATTTTGGAGGTTGGATTATATATTGATAGATTGATAGAACTACTTATGGAACATGTGCAGAATTAGAGGTAATGTAAATAGTCGCCGAGATGGATATGGATGGGATAAAAAGTTGGGTTTTGGTCAGGACATCAGGACCCCGAGGCCGAGAGAGAGGCAGAGACTACAGAGTAACGCACGCACATATAGCAACACTTCAACGTTAGAATAGATTCCGAATGCCGCTCTGTCATCATGAATTAGACAACAAGCAATAGTAGTGAATTGCAATTAGACCCGGTTTAGTCAAGTTATTTCTAAGCCGGTTCTTCTTGGCCACCTGGCTAGCTTGAGTCAAGTCAAAATTTCCTTTTATGATTGGAAGAATAGAGAGCCCGGGATGAGTTCTCATGATTGTCCCTCGGGCTGAGATGTCTCATTATTCCGTTACCTATCATGTAGTATTCTAGAATTGATGGATTTGGTAGAGGCCAGCCTTCTTAGAGACTGAATACCAGTATAACGTCCATGAACGGGAAGCCTTTTCCTAGATTGAATTTGAATCCGTGCACGCGATATCGATACCAAATATAGGAATAAGCACATATTTGGACACACAAACAAGTAGCCAAAATCACAAAATGCGCGTATTCCTTTCCTTCAAGAAATGTCCCCCCTCCCCCCCAATCTCCTTATCGAAAGATATAGCTACAGCGATCGGCCGTCTTTTCCAAGTCTTGTTGTACTAGATATATTATATCATGCCCAGAAAAAGGAGATTGAAGCCGAACCACAATACCAGATCTATTCTAGTGTTCAGCTTAAAGTGATATATGTTCTTGTCAGAAGGGAAGGATTCCGCTTGCTCTGTCTTGGTTCTTGCTCTCACCTAAGGATGGTATTTCATGGGTAAGCTGAAACCGGATTTTGGTTATTATCATGCTTCAACATTCAATAATTCTATACGCCCTTCCGCTCCCTACTATGTTATTGATCATATTAGTTAAAGTGCTGTAAGATCATCATCATCAGCAAAAAGCCATCCACGTTTACTGTAGGATAGGTTGCCGGAATCCAAGACCCTTTTTGGTAGTAAATGGCTTTTCAAGAACGGGAAGGAATCAGTGATTAATCAGCTTGGAGTCAAGTCAATCACTAAGCCGTGTCGTTGTCGTCTTTGCCGGAACCATACAACTTTGATTGGGAGAGACCCGGATCCTACGAAATGACGATGATATGCCTCACAAATAGCATGGTAAGCCGCTGGATTTCCCTCTGCTCTTAGGTTTCGATTTCAGAATAGCTCCGATTGAATGACATCGACTCCTAGAATCTCTCGGTTCTGAAGGATAATAATAACATTGTAACATGAACTCCATTAAAAAACCCTAGTAGCCACCCGGTACTGGCTGCAGTCAAGCGCATTTGAGAAGACATGCTTCCTTCATAATTGTGTTCGTATATCGGCTTTTATGTTCCGAGATCTAATCCTAGGAGTGCCGTACCTCTCTCTCTCTCTCTCCCTAAGAGAATCCAAATTAAGAGAAGACCCCAACTGCGTTTTTGTTGTAGAGGATTTATGGCTACCATTTGCTGCCCGTCGATGAATTTCGCCCATGTCAGCCTCCTATAGAGAATAGCTTGAAGGAATAAAATGGAGTTAAAAACGTCCAACTGGATTAGAACGAGGCTGATGCGACCGTTTCATGGTTTTCAATGGGGTTCCATAGAACGAATAGTTGAGCCCTAATGCGTTCATCGTATGTAATGGTAAGTAGTGTGATGATGATCCGTTCATAAGGCCGGGTTGTCGACCCCGTAGAGTGATAGATCTTTAAACGCCAACCGTCAAGAATATGCTATCCCATCATAGGGAAGCTTTAGATATTTTCTTCCTCCTCACTCTTGGGACGGTGGCTACTATAGCGTATGCACATCGACAGCCTCGCTGCCGCCTTTCGTCGCTTGGCCCACGAAGGATGGGAAGAAGCAGGAGAATCGCGATTCTACGGACACTAAGGTGAAATGACTAAAATATCTACCGCTACCAAGTTTTTAAGTAATGCTTAGCATGTCGAGCGACTGAAGGGAGTTAGTTGATTGAGTTGATAATAAAGACGGTAGCGGAGGCATATGATGTAAAGGAGCACATTGACCTGAGACAAGGACCACGGTGAAATTTTCACACTATCAAAACCAACACAGTCATGGCCAGAGGAAAAATAATTCAACAAATCAACCCCGAGGCAGAAAGACCGAGAGGGAGGTGAAAAAGCACGAAGGCATTTAGAATGTTACAATCGGGAACCCGGAAGGTGGTGACTCGAGCAAATGTCACTACATCTTCAAGGAGACATTGGTGCATGGAATTTCTTAACTCAAGCAGGTATTCATACCTCAAGATGAGACAGCCCACCGGAGATACAGGACGCAGGATTTTCAGCCTAACTTCAGCGATCTACCCCAACGCGGATACTGGATCTCTTTGCAATAATTTAGGGCACCTAGGAGTATAGGTGGTGGGAACAAGGTGCTGAAGCCAGGATATCGACCTCGGAACTCGTCTTTTCTACTTTCAAAGGTAAGGGGACGGATGGCAGAGGGACAAGGCTCCCCAAGAGAACAGTGGCAAGCTAGATAATGGGGAATTCCGGTGGGAGGAACCGCTCATACGGCGACTGCTGGTGCTCCAATAAGCGCTATTGACCCAAGGAATGGAAGCTATAGGAAGGCGTTTAGGAGCTGTCGGTTACTAGGCCTTGGTCAGCGCCGCCTATTGAAAGTACTAAGTGGGAACGGCCCTGAGCGAGGTATCAGCATCTGATTTATCGACCGAAGAGAACAAGAAAAGCCATCAAGGGTAGCCCATTTGCATTCTGTTCAACTAGCAACAAATACTTCTCATTGGATGGCACCGAGAATGAAAATGGCGAGTATGCCCTCAGATTTGGTAGCTTCCTCGACTCGACAGCACTGGACCATATCTGCGACTGCCGCCCGAGGTAGGTTCAAAGACTTTTGTCCCGTCAATAAAAGTGAGTCCTTATGAGGAGGCAGCACGTCTCATTTGGCAGAGCCTAGAACGTAGGAACAAGGTTGGAAGATACCAGGCAGGCCGATATCAAAGCCCAAAAGGATGTTCTGATTATCAGCCGATAAGTATTCCATAATGGTGATGCACTAAGCTCTAAGATGGAATAGATACAGAAACTAAGGCTCGAAATAGCATAGTGGAGTCCTGTGCGTATAAGCTCAGATCAGCCAAGACTGTAGACAAGAATGTACTAGCGCCGAGCTACTCCTGAACAACAATGGCTATAAGGTTAGGTTCAATTACCGTGTCCTTTCACGGGGGTATGTCGCTGGGTCATTAGTAGCTATCCATTCTCACATCATTAACTAGGACTATAATAAAAGGATTGTTAGAATACAGGAGGAACTGGCCTTTACCATACGTAAGGTTGCTCCTAGAATCGGATGTGCAGTTAGTATGGGCCCCCCCCATGGGGGAAGCAGGACACGTCGAGATGAACATGTGTTTTCACGCTTATACTAAAAGGATTTAGCGGGGAGTTCTATCAATTCCGCTACGACAGGATCGGTATGGTATTTCAAGAACTGCTACGAATAACAGTGGGGTCCAGCCAATGGTGTAAACGTTGGGATCGGCACTATCCTCAAGCAGGGATTTGATTATTATTATTCCATATACAGCAGTTAGTTCATCAGGTGTTCGCACCCAGCCCCCGACTGCGCATAATAATGGGTAATTATCATACATAATCCGGAACCTTTTTTTCAGCAATGTGCTAGTTGTGGTTAGCTTACTCGCTAGACTGTATTGTATGGTGGGGTCTGACCAACAATGAAGTCAGTAAGTATTTCCCCTTCCGTATCCTTAGTTCGGCTCATACCACTTGTTTCTCCAGTAGTGGCTTGGCCGTTTCCATGTGTTCCTCCATGACTTGTCAATATCATTAAGTTCTGACCGAAGGCGTTTTTAGATTCTCAATCGGCACCATTATCAAGCAGGAACTCAATCAGTGTGTTCTGTCCTGCTTCAGCTGCGTGCGAATACCCCGAGCAGGTACTTGACGTCTAAATGACTATTCCGAACCGCCAATGTGAATGGAGACTCAGGCTTGGTCAGGAGTATTGACATTTGCTCCTGCTTCCAGCAACACTTGAGCTGTTTCCACCCGGTCATGCCATCCAACCCATAATAATGCAGACTCTTCGAAGTTTTACACATGCAGGCGGCAAAAGATAAAGAGTTCAATTGTAAAGGTTTCGGTTTGTTGCATTTATATTAGTCATTTGGTACAAGTTGTCAACCACAATTTTAGCAACAGCTCATCTGGTAAACTGAGTAGTCCCATTTTGTGATAATCTGTGATAAGCAAAATGAGGTCGCAGGTTTGATAGTACTAATGATCCGTTCCGATATATGGTAAGTAATGAGAGCTGAATACTGACTCAGTTTGGTGACTTGGAGTAGGAAAGCTAAGGTGACACGGCCTTCCAGTGAATCTAGAAGAAACATTTATAATATTCCCACATTCTAGCTCTCAGCGAGCTCTGACATATTAGTCGGAATACTCCATATTATCATAATTCATGAAGGAGGATTTTAAAGAAAGACCTATCAAAGAATGTATCATTAACAAAACGATGTACAGTACAAAGAGAGATAACGGAAAGGGCTCTTAGCCTCGAAAGCGGTGAGCTAAGCCCTTTCCATTCTTTTTTTCTCCTTTTGTACAGTACATATCGTTGTATCACTAATGGATTCCCTTCAAGTTTCTTTTCAATTCGGCCACGTAATTAACATCGGGTGTCATCGCATGTATGGAATATCCTGGAAAGGATCGGGAATTCTATGGAAGGAGAAAATCCTCCTTCATGAATTATGATAATATGGAAAGCAAATATGTCAGTGAGGTCTAGAATGGAAGAATACTAGGAATACCTCTAGATTCGCTGGAAGGTCTTGTCATCTTAACTGTTTTCCTATTTTCCAAGTCACCAAACTTACTAGTAACCAATCACTTAATTATCATATTTCGGAAACTGATTCTTCAAATCATCAAATTCTATCTAACCTGCCTATCATAACACCACAAGCTAGATTATCACAAAACGGCACTACCCACTTTACCAAATGAACGTTACTAATTGTAGTTGACAACTTGTACCAAATGACTGACATTAAATACCCTTGTTAGAACAAACCGAAACCTTTACAATTCGCTGAACTCTTATCTTTTACCGCCCGCATGTGCAAAACCTCGAAGGGTTCTATATTATGGGGTTGGATGGCGTGGCCGGGTGAAAACGGCTCAAAGATTGCTAGAAGCGGGAGCAGATGCCAATATTACTGACTAGCCTGAGTCTCCATTCACACTGGTGGTTCGGAATAGTCATTTAGAAGGGGCCAAGCACCTACTCGGGGATTCTGTCGGGGATAAACTTCACTAACGAGGGACCCGGTTTTAAACCACTACTATTCGCAGCTGAAGCAGGACAACTACACACTGATTAAATTCCTGCTTGATAATGGCGCCGATTGGGAATAAAAATGCCTTCGGTCAGAACTGAATGATATTGGCAGCCATAGGAGGACACATGAAGACGATCAAGCTATTACTGGGGAAAGAGTTTAATGCGACCCGAAAGGTACATATGGTAGAACACCACTCTGGTATTCAGCCGGACGGGGACAATGGGGAGGGAAATAGTCTCGCTGTTGTTAAGGCGTGGTGGACACCGGCCGGATGACCAAACCCCCATTATGCAATCCAGTCTTGGCGAATAATCCAACCATCACTAGTATATTGGCTAGAAAACGGCGCCGATGCCAACGGGAAGGGTAGAGATGACAAGATCCCACTAGTCTATATTCGCAAGAGATTCTTGATATTGCTAGAAGATACAGGTAATGTCCTTGTCTGGACCTCGAAGCCATTTTCAAGTATTCTACTCTGAAATACGTTTTTCAGTCCCGACACTCTATCATAGCTTTTATTCACTAAAATTTCATACGCAGCGGAAGGCACTATATGTTGCTGGCGGCAAGCTTGGGGCCGAGAAGCTTTAAGACAAGAATACATACCAAATGGAATAAAGCAACAGCTGCAACGCTGTAGGATATTATGTGGTATACAGGCTAGGAAATCCAGAGTGAAATCTATTATCTTGCTCGGTACCCAATTTACCAAATCTACTATCATATTGATGGCAAAGGTATGCCAAATATATTTTGTTTGCGGAAAGTGTAGTAGAGAAAATAACTGAATAAAATTTAGCATAGCGACGCTGCTATGACAATAGAATATTCGGGTTTTCACCGGACTTACTAGAAAAAAAAAAGTGATCATCGACATCGACTTTGTTCTTTGATATTTTTTCCAGCGAGTGGAACAATAGCGGCGCGCGCGCTCGATTCATGTAGTTGCAGGCTTCGATATGACCGTATATTAGATACCTGAACCGGTTGAAAACGCTTGAAGCCAAGATTCGCAGAACTGTGGTGAAGAAGTGGATTGACATCCGGATTGGATACTATATAGGTACATACATGTAGGTACTAAGATATATGCATATATTAATTACGTTTTATTCAACTGGATGGGGAGAAGGCCTGGAGAGTAGAAGGAAAGAGCTGAAGACTCAACCCATGCGTTTCTAGATAAATCACAGACATCGAAGAGTACTTGAGGTCGCTGGTATGATATATTAGCATATTCTATTGCGTGTAATACTGTACAAACACGAAATCATGCTTGCTGCGTAATGTATTTCGAACCCCCTGGCCCAGCAGCAGAGCCGGATTTGTTACTCAGTGGCATTGAGTAGGTCTCATATAGATAACTTGAAGCTTCTGCACGTCTTCGGTCAGTTGCTCGTCTGACAGTTATACATAATTAACATTAATTGCGGCTTCTACTCCGGGCGAGCCTTTCTCTTATGTCCAGCGCCACGGCCCAGTGCACTACCAAGGCCAACGCGCAGGCAACCTGGCGTCCAACCTGTTGGAGCTACCAGCTCGCTACCTTCAATGACCCACCCCTGCCTTTTGAGAACTTTCCATTTCTCTACGGCTTTAACCCTCACAAGGTCCCCTGTGGCTCTAGCGTCTTCCTTCGAGTCGTGGCCCTCAGTCCCTGTCTGGATATCTTGATCAAGATATTTTCTGGACAAATGTTTTAGGCTGAACCTGATGGGTAAGCCCATTGGATGTGGATACAACAAAACTGTGTCGATCACCGTAGGATGGATGATACGGCACGCGATGAGATCGTTTTCGATTGCGTGTCCAATCAATGGAGTATCAGGTTGAAGGAACTGGAAAAGTAACTCCCGCGCAGCGGCAGGCGAGTCCACAACTTGCATTCGTTTCTCTGTAGCCTCAGAACCCCCAGATACAGAATCGTTCATGTCATATGAAGCGGCGCCATACGGGATGGCATTGGCATAATGTTCCGGCCAAATTCCGGAGAAACGGGAATTCAGATCCAAGATCTCACCCATCGGGTGAACAAGAACATCGAGCAACTGTTCACCCTTGGGCCAGTTTAGGGCCGTCAGGCGAATTAACTCCATCCCGAGAGTTGTGTACGCCATCTCGCAGTCGAAGCATACTGGAGGCTGAGATCCCTTATCTGATTGGATTGGAGTCTCCTCGAACTGCAGCACAGCTGCCAGCCGCTTTGCATCCGAGATCTTGAACACATGATGTGAGATTTTAGTGCACCCAGCAGAGGTTCCTACGGCCTCATTACAGCATGGGAAATAAGCATCCTGTTGGCCAGTGATATGATCGGCTGGCTTTTTAGGTGGCCGTATCAACTTTCCTGGATGATAAGTACATTGTCCACCAGTGGCGAGAGTGCCATCTTCACGGCGACCTGGAAAGACCTGGAAGCGTCCTGCGCAGCGATCGCACTTCTCCCAACCTTGGGCAGCGTCGACTCCCTTTTTCGCGGAGGAGATTTCTTCAATAGTTGGCGCTTTTGTGATGTAACCGAACTCCTCTTTCCCCACCAGAAGGGTGACAAGCTGTGCCGTGATTGCTATCTCCTCTTTTGCGCTTAGACCTGTTGAAATCCCCCCACGCTTCTGAGCTGTCGGGATTTGGTTGATTTTGTAATATCTCGTGTTCAGATGGGCGACGACTTCGTTTTCCCAGTTTTGCTTGTCCATCTTCTGAAATTTTAAGACTCGGAGCTTAATGACATTAGCATATATTCCCGGGTTGTCTTTGGCTGCTTTTTCTTCCTCATCGAGGGCCATCGTCACGAGCTCGTCACGCGACAGTACCAAGGGACGTTTTGAGGTATCTTGATCCTGGGCGAGCAGGTTATTCAGAGCCGACATGGCGGCATGCAGTTTGGTGAGGATGGAAGACCGCACTGAATGGCTTGCAGGTGCCTTCGGAATCATACGCGGGTTCAAGGATTCCTTCGGGGCCTGTCTGGGTCCCAATCGTACTGTACCCAAAGCTTCATCCGATGGACGTTGAGGAACCTCGGGTGCCATTCCAGCCGTGGGATTCTTTCCTAGCCCTAGTCTCTCGCCCAATGGCGGAGATATAGGCTTAGTCGCCAACTGTAGGTTCTTGGCCTCTCGACTTGATTTTCGGTTAATAGGACTGAAGCCCTGAGAGACCCCATCCTTGCGGATTAGCTTCCCAGATTCTTCGTTGCCAGTCGTGTCGGGTGACTTGCATGGAGGCGTCTCGTTGTTATTTTCTGCTGATGCTTTTCTCCTCTTTGCCTCTCGAGGCTGGAATCCGCGTGGGGTATCTTTGAGGGGGCTTGAATCGCTGCTACAAATGGTCCCCACGTCCTTATGTGAGAAGATGCAGGTCAGTAATGAGCAATCGCCAGCACACGGGCAAGGCACGTCTTTGAAAAGACCAAGCGGGGTGAACATTGTCCTTCGCCGTTACACGGACGAATGGATCATGAGATGAAATCAATAAATGAATATTGCTTCTGGCAGGTGTTAGAAATAAAACGAGTAATCCCAGTAAAGCGTGGCGGGCAGTGGGGAGGATCGCTCTCCTATTTGTTCAAGCCAGGTTTGTCGTTCTAGAGATAGAGAGTATGGTAATCTGTCGGGACGTAACGCGACACCCACCATAATCCAACCTTACGAGCTCACGAGACCACCCTCCTATCATAACGAGGCGTTTCCGCAGGATCCTGCCACTGGCTTGCGGCTCCCCACGTAAGGCGTCGCTCTCTGCAGTCAGTGTCAATGTATGACTCGGTCCGGCCGAATGATGTGACTATAGTGACATGATCACGCAGATCAAGTCAAGATGAGCATACGACAGTTCTCCCACTTGGGTAAAGGGGTTGGCCAGGGTGCGAGATACCAACCTGCTCTTGCGGGAAAGCTGAGAGCTATTCCCCACTCCAAATTGAAATATAAAGGGGCCGATCAGGTCAGTTACTCACTCTAATTTCTCTTTCTTTTCTTTTAGACTCTCTTCTCGGATTGCTTTCCTGTCAAGATCTCTCCTATAGCTAGTGGGAACACGGCACTGCGTGCGTAGTAGCCCCAGATCCAAATCCTAAGAGTGTGGGACGGAAGGAGGCACGGTTCTTGTTCACCCGAGGAGGATTGGAATTGCTGTGGTCATAGTTACCCCGGTTCTCTGTCGATTCTCAAGGCCTTTTCAAAACCTCTCCCTGCTTGACGACAAGGTCACCCGTTTTGCGTGTTACAAAAGTATCATACAAAGGAGCCCCCACAAGATCCGCTGATCTAAGATAAGCGGATCAGCCCGGCTTCCCGTCCTGGCTTGATGCAAACCTTGCAAACTGTCCAAACAACTCCTGGGACTTTACCGCATCCGTCTGGTTGGATAAGGGGCACGTGGTCAAGTGCCGATAAGACCGATAAGACCTTCTATTCTTAGTTACCTTACCGTTTTGGGTTGGCTGGAACCAGAGATACGGATCTTCCCCTTATCGCAAGCCGTCGCATTTTCGTTGGGCTCTTATCATGACGGCACTCCCGACCATCTCTCTCTCGAGTTTTCGAAACTCGGTTTTCTTTAGAATAACGGAGAAAGATTTTGGCACTGCTATGGGCCCCCAGCGCCAAGCGGACCATCTCTGCGTTCTTGTGCATGGGTGAGTCCTAAATAGCTGACACGTGAGAGGTCCAGCTCTACCCTCACCAATCAGACGAGTTACCCCCCCCCCGCCGATACATAACTAGTACTATGATATGAATTCCTTTTCAAGATACTGTGCGCTAACTGGAGACACCATCCTATCCGAGCAGTTTGTGGGGGAATCCTACTCATTTTGACTTTGTCGCAACTGCCCTTCGAGAACGGCACAGCGAAGAACGCCTCTTCATCCTAGCAGCACAGCAAAACGCAGGATTCTTCACCTATGATGGCATCGAGCTTGGCGGTGAACGCGTAGCACATGAGATAGAGGAGACCCTGGAGAAATTGACAGCCGGAGGCTACCGTATTCGGAAAATAAGCGTGGTCGGGTACTCGCTTGGGGGACTTGTGGCCCGTTATGCTGTCGGTCTGCTCCATGCAAGGGGCTGGTTGGATAAGCTGGAGCCGGTCAACTTTACTACTTTCGTAGCGCCGCATGTTGGGGTTCGCACACCCTCAAAGGGGGTTCAAAATCACCTCTGGAATGTCCTCGGAGCACGGACTGTCTCTATGTCTGGGAGACAGTTGTTCATGATTGATTCGTTTCGCGGGACGGGAAAGCCATTATTGAGCATCCTGGCTGACCCAGACAGCATTTTTATGCGAGCGTTGGCCAAGTTTAAGCATCGATGCCTTTACGCCAATATCATTAATGACCGAGCGACAGTCTTCTACACAGCTGGTATCTCTAAGGTAGACCCGTTCATCAACCCAGAGAAGACGAACTTCAACTACATCCAAGGCTATGATCCCGTGGTCATTGATCCCGACCAACCTATCCTTCCGCCGGCACACTGCAAGGACATGTCGGCGGCTTCAGTTTGGGCTCGCCGTCGATTCCTCAAAGCCATAGAACAGTTCCCGCTCATTATGTTCTTGTTCATCTTCGTCCCGATCGCCTCGATGCTTTTCCTGTTAAACTCGGTGGTTCAGACATTTCTCAGCCGCCAACGCATCCGGCTTCATGAGGAAGGAAAGACAGGAGCTGTCTTTAGTTGCTACAAGGTGCCTCTAATGGTCCAAGATGTCCGTGATGTGGTTGAAGACGTCTTGGAGACCATAAATGCCTCCCAAGATCAAGGGTATTTCACTGATTCCACCAGCGAGTTGGTGGAAAATGAGAAGCATGGCCACTCTTTGTCTATCTGTGAGGAAGACTTTACAGAGGATGAACGTAGTGCCCTTCTTGGGTCCGTGAATCCTACCCGGGCCAGCGATGTAGAGATTGTGAAGTCATCATCCTCCTATGTTCCCACGGACACGTTGGGAGAACCCATGCTTGGACTGACGCCTGCCCAATTTGCCATGATTGACTCCCTCAACTCACTTGGGTTCCGCAAGTACCCAGTATATATCCATAACGACCGGCACACCCATGCTGCCATCATTGTTCGGATGCCCAAGAAAGGGTTTGAGGAGGGCAAAATCGTACTCAAGCACTGGCTCGACAACGAGTTCGAGGTTTAACTGGCGACCATCCTCCCCCACTTCTCACCGCCTTCCTCTGTACCTGTAGAGATGAGGTGAACTGCGATGTTAGTAGGCATATGAGGAGTGGAAGTGGGGTGCCTCCTAATCCCGTGGAGTTAATTCATGATATGCATTCCAACCAATCCCTCAAAAATCGATCGCCTACCCAATGTCCATCACGTTACAAGTTGCCCCGTTCCTGATGAACGAAAACTTATGATGAAACCCCCCGCTTTCCCCTCCTATCCGAGTGAACACGAAATCCCACATCATCCCACGTCTCCCTACCGCTCAGACCTCCGTCTCAACCGGCCGCAACCCCGCATTTCTCACACACCACTTGCTATCTCAAAATTCAATCTTATGATGGATGAAATTCAACGGGCTATAAGTGAAGAAGGTATGCTATCAAAATGGCACGTCATGCTTCGACAATGAACAACAACAAAAATTGTAGCATAGATCGGCAAGAAAAGCAGAGGTGAGCTGAGAGTCGAAAGAGGAAAGGGCCAGCCACGCTGCATGCAGTATGTTCAATTGCCGACATCATGAGATGGTTGGGAGGATCATAAGAACAAAAGGCGCCTACACTATGATAACTAGTAAATTAATGAATAGTGGGGGGAGCTTCGGTGGAAATCCGGGACATACTACCTAACTTACGCTGGCAATCCCATCTGCGACCAACCTCTCTTTCTTGTTCTCAAGATTGTAAATAAAAAGAAATTATGACCTCATTGGATTCAAATCAGACAACATCACCTGACCTTAATTGATTTGCTTGCATACCACAAGGAACCAGCATACACGTGATCTGGCGAACAAAAGATGTAAGGCGCTAACCTGTGTTATGCTGTACGACTCCGTATTCGATATACTGTCATCATACTAATGATTAGTAATAATATTATGTAGTTAGTATCATATCACAGTTTGAAGAAAGCGCCCATGGCCCTCCAACAAAATTAATATAAACAATACATAATAGTTAGGTAGTCCAGCCTTGTTTTCTCAGTTCTACCATCATACTATGTATCATATCATTCTGTATTGTCATCACACTGCTAATTTAAGTTATTAAGGTAGTATCAGAGTACCATTCCTGTATACCACGATAGCAGAACACGCTACTAGTCACGCTTTCTGTGACCTACATAGCTTTACGTCTAAGCAGTACTAGTAGAGGTGGCACGATGCTCAACATTGCCGCTATATATTCTAATACATACCTATTTATACTAGCATCGAGTACTATAATAATATAATAAGTTGCAGTAGGTGCATTATGCAACTTGTGTTAGTGCAGGGCAGTTAGAACAAAAAGAGAAAGAGTCTGATCACTCTCAAGGGTTGGGCATGCCATGCCTGCCAAGGGTTATGAATGGTACATCATATATGTAGTTAGCAATTGTGTTCCTTGTCAGTATATAGGGACTGAGAAAAGTAAATAGGGGGTCAGAAAGAAACCCTGAAAGAGAAGTCAACATTGATTGATAATAAACTGGTAGGTCGGATCGACGCACGTGTCAAACCCGGAACAAGCCACCCAAGAAGGAAGCCCAAAGGAATAAACATCCTAGGCCTAATAGAACACCTTATACGCTGGAAAAATATAGTCCGTGCAACGAATGGGACGGTCCCTCCTGGGACTTCTTGACAACAGTAATAGGACTACTATGCCCCGTGAAGATTTAGAACGAAATGCACCGAAAGAGATAGAGGAGATATCTGTGGCTAACCAGAGGGTGAGCTGGGGCCAAGGCAGCGAGACGTCATATATATATATATATTATCTTGCATCTCAAGATGGACATGGCATCATAATATCATTGATATGAATCGATAGGAAATAGTGATAGTTGATAGTACTGCCCAGGAGTTTTATCTCCCGATCTGGAAGATAATTGAGAGAAAAAAAGCGAGAACAAATTGGGCGAGACGGGGAAAGATCCTGAGGGAAATGTCAAACATGAAGGAAAAAAGAAAAACCGGGGCATCGTGTCGAACATCCGCCAAATAAGTTGAGACATGAAGGGGGGGGGAAAAAAAGGAAAAAAGAAGCGGGGGTCTACTCATCGAAAACGCCAGTTTGGTGATCAGCGACATTGAAATTGCCAGCAACATAATCCTTCACGCTCTTGACGAATTCACGCTGAATGCCAAACTTGACCGCTTCGAGCACATTGTCAACAATCTTCTGAGGTGGGTAGCGAGGGATGGTCCCCTCCTGGAACACACCGGTTTTCACCAAAATCGAGTACCAGGTCGTGCTGCCACTCCATTCGGATTCATTGAACTCATTTGTTCCCCGTATATCGGATTCGGGAGTGTCCCCGACAAAGTAGACTGTCTCAAGCGCGCGATCGATGGCGAACGTGTTTTTGCGCCATTGACGGAGGAGCCGGGCCGCGAATTCGAACGTGCCTAGCTGAGGCTTCCCGAAGGCGGTTGTTGTCAACTTCTTCCCAGTGACGGCCTTGTAAAGCGCCTCCAAAGAAGCCCGCAAGGCGCCCATCCCGATCCGGGTATGTCTGTGTGACGTAGACCAAACGATGTCGTTGTGAGAGAAGAACACTGGTGGGCCTTCTTCATAGGTCTCTGATCGAGTACCTAGCCGGCCGTTTTTGGACATCAAGAGGTCGAGGATTATTTGCTGGTCACCAGCCCAGTCTCTGCTATCCGCGAAGATGAAGATAGCCTCAATATTGGTCTCACCGAAGTCCCGATCGCGGGAGTTGTGAAACTCTTCATCAGTTAATCTCCGGAATGGTGTTGTGTCTCGGTTGGCCTTGATGATATCTCCTGGGGTGACGACGTCCTTGAAGCCATAGTCTTCCGCAACGATCCGGCACTTCTCGCCTTCACCTCCAATAACGAGAACCGTATCATACTTCGCAACCATCTCCCGCATAGGAGTATGGCCGCAGATGAACTGGCCGGGAGAAACCTCCAGTTCAAGCTGCCGGCTAAGGTCCAGACATCGTTCTTGCTCAGTCTTCCCACCACCATTTGTGAGAAAGATGTATGGTCTATAGCGGCCCAATCAACACATGTCCCTTTTGAGGACATCGCTTGTTAGGTTGAGGGGGGTGAACGACATCTTTGAAAGCACTTACACTTTGATACCTAACGCATTCTCCCCGTTCAGCATCTTCATGGCCTGAATAGCCTCGGGAATAGCTTTGCCGCCTCTAACAAAAACACCGTCGATGTCAAATGCGAACGCATACCGATCCGTGACAGTTGTCTTGGGAGGTCTGGAGACAGGAGATGCCACTTGAGAACTTCCTTCCTCTGATGATAGAGTCTCCTCGAGATGAACCTTAGCTATCTCAAGGCCTCGAGCCATCTCAAAAGCATCATTACTTGCCACCAAGCATTTTGGAGGCACGACGACACTTGCCCCATAGTAGAAATCTGTCTTTGGTGCCGTCATGGCGGAAAGTCCGTGAACCCTATGAGAAGGGTCTGGAGAGATTTTCCCCGTGGCTGCCATAGAGTCAGAATTGGTAGAGACTTAAAGACCAGAAAATAAATTGTGAATAATGCGGTTGATCTTCTGCTACGCTTGCCAGCAAGTCTCGAAGACAGAAATCCAGCTGACTTGAGAGATAGAGTATCGTTAATCCAGGCATGGAAGAAATAAGAGGAAGATGATAATAATAAGGATCTTTCAATTTTCTTTGGAATGAAACTCAGCACAGCTAAACACATCCAGAGACCAACACACTAAGAACTTTGAACCGGGTGAAGCGAAATTCCGTCTCCAGGGGTTACATACGTCAAATATGTCACCGCTACTTCAGAGTGCAAATGAACAACAAGAAACCAGACCCGTGGGCCACCTGCGCTAGAAAGTAGAGTCGCAAACATTGCTGTGCTGTAGTTGGGAGTTGAAAAATATCGGACCGGCAAGGCCCCGTCTCCAACCGTGGGCACGACCTGCTCCTTCATTAAGCAGAACAACATCATTGTTCATCACGGCGGATCCATGTGCGGACTCGGAACATGGAAGGTGTAAAGATCAACGTCGGGTCAACCTCCACCGTTAGAAAGATGGGTGGCTCCTTGGAGATTGATCAATGAACAAACAGTCCTAAGGGGTAAGATCGCGCCCAACAAGGAGAACAGCGACGTCCGAACCGGTTTATTCCTTTTGAGATGGATCTAGTAATCAATATTGCTCTTCATCATTGCGGGTATGTGGATGCTAAGGAGAATGCCAGAAGTCCTACATAGTACATGTTTCAGATCGGCTGGTGTTAGCGTCCCGAATATGAAGAAGCCATACATGTATATGTATTCTGCCAACTTGGTATATTGATCAATCAGAGCACTGATCAGATGATTAGAGAGTCCGAATAATAACTACCTAATACCTAATACCCGGTACGGTACCAATAGAATATATGGTGCCTAAAATGCGCTGCCTAGTTCCAACCAATCGGCACGGACCAGGGAAGGTTATACACAGACCGCTATCTTGACTATTCTATCATGCATTTCTCAGCGATTGGCTGTGCCAAGTATGTCATGAGCAGTAATAATATGATAGACATATGAATCAATATGACTGGCAGGAGTCTGTCAAAAACTACTCTCAAGATTTAACAAAGCTCCCCAAGGCATGCTACTAGTAATAACTTTTCATCATTAGTGACATCATAACGTAACCCAGTAATGTCCAGCAAAATAAGGGGCGGCAAATAATAAGCCTCCAAGAAGGATGAGTTCACGCTAAGGCGCTATCTGTATGTAGGAAGAAGCTAGTGTGGCTGTAAGCAACCTGTAGTCTTGGAAAAGGCTCCTGGTGTGTTGTTGAGGCACAATTTCTCCATGATTAGATTTGATGCAGTGGTAACAAGAAGCAGGTTGAAGTGACCGCAACTGTGCTCCGGGACTACTTATATATACCTACCTGTGTTAGGCGACTTTTGTCCAACGAGACAGTGTCAGATACGTTAAGCTAAGATAGGGTTGATATGATTTATGTGGTCATGGAGGTGTGTATGATATGTCTGTCTTCTTGGGGTGTTGTGGCCCGTTCTCGCTTAATAAGATGTTATTAATATATCCGACACAAACCTTCAGCTGAAGCTGCGCTAAAGCTGGTCAGAATGAATTGTCCCCGATGTCATCTCTTTTAGCTTCTTTGCCCTCTTCAAGTTGGTTTGTAATTTGATTGGTTATATCAACAAGATTCACTTGCTTCAAAATTCATTGAATTCTATCCTTGCCAGTGCTTTTGTAAGCCCGTTTGCAATCATCTTCTTCGTTGATATGTATTCGACAGCGATTCGTTGATTCTTGATCTCTTGACGAAGCCAGTGATTATGAATGTCGACATGCCGTAGCTTCGTCTGAAGGCGTGCAACCTCATTAGTCATGAGTCGGATCGTCTCCTGATTATCACAATGGATCATGATGCGCTGTTTGTCCAATCATTCATCTAATTCGTCCAATAACCCTTTGATATATTGTCCTTCCTTATCTCCCTGGGATAGCGATAGGCGTTTCGCTTCCGTATTTGATGTGGTAGCAGCATTCTGCTTTCTTGCTCGCCATCCAATTACTCCACCGAGTAGCGTCATGACGTAGGCCTGAGAGCTCTTCCGATCCAGCGTATTATCAGCAAATGATGCATCCGCAGCCACTAGGAAGTTATCTCCTCCTCCCATTTGTAGGCTCAATCCTTGATGATACAGGTAATAGAGAATGCGGTCAGTGGCATTGTGATGTTCGGGACCAGGATTAGTTAGGAATCGGACGAGTCTTGATATAGCGAAAGCGATGTCAATTCGAGTAGTGACTGCGGCGTATAACAAGAATCCACCTTGTGTTGATAGCTTCGTATGGACCGCAATGACGCTCGTCCCTTGTATGTGGCGGTAGCTCAGATTTAATCATCGGTGTATCGACATATCTAAACGTAGGTGACTCGGCGTCAGTATCAGCCGATTTCACGATTCTATCAATGTACGACACTTGGCTTAGCCACGCCTTTCGCTGCTTGCGGTCTCTATATATTGCGATTCCTAGGAACACCACTGGAGATCCTCCCCTCCGGAGATGTTGTATTCTCCTTTTAATCTTGCGATGAGCTCTCTCACTTTTGGTTAGTTGGATTTCCGGTATGCTATGGCGATATTGTCGACGTAGAAAAAAATGAGAATCCCGCCGTAGGTCAGGCAACATGGCTCGTGAGGCACTTGCTTAAAGCCGGTGCTGGTAAGGGTTTTTGTAAGTAGATGCTGCCGCAGAAGTGGTGATTCACATAGCCCGTACACAGCTTTATCGAGCCGATAAATCATTCCCCTTTCTCGATATCCTGGGGGTATTCGCATGTAGGTTGTCTTATTTAATGGGGCATTTACGAAGGCATTTACAGCGTCGTATTGTTTTAGCTCTAGATCAAAACTTGCGGTGATAGCTAAGAAAGTCCGGAATGATCATGCGGTCAACGTTGTGGCGTACGTATCTTCATGATCAGCCTTATAAAGTTCCGCCTCGTACAACTAATCGAGCTTTGTATTTTATCAATCAACCATGTTTTATTAAACTTGTATACGTAGATCCACATGCAGTCTAGTATTTAGCTTCTTCGCGCGTCAGGCCGATTTATTTTGGTCCATGAATTCATCGGTATATGGTTGTTGAGGCGATGAATCTCAGCCTGGTCGAACATCAATCCCGGTGGGTATTCTTTGATGTCATCACGCCTTGTTGGCGGCGGCGGTAATTGTCTCTGATGGATAGCTTTTACGCCTTTTCACAGCAGCCGTTAGAGTTGTATACGATCTAGAGTTTTCCCCTGTAGCTGACCAACACGTTGGTTTAATCATCCTGCTGTTGTGAGGCAGCGGATGCTGACTTTACCACCACACCACAACGCCAATAATATGTTGGCAGTCATCTTTCATCTGATCAAGACTACCATTGAATAGAACGTCTCCTGTTCTGACCACTGTACTTGTAATAGGGTTCTAGATGCGGTAAACGTTCGTCGATCGTACCCGATAAGATATCCGATCCATACATTTGGATTAAACCTCTGAAGCCGGTTCTTCTTCTTTAGGCACTCTGTGGTTAGCACAAATGCCTTGCAGCCAGAGCTTGCTGGAGCTTGCTGCGGCTTGCGACAAGGTGTATTGATGCCTCCCTGGCGGTTGAGATAGGTGTGGGAACGGTTGTACGGTGACTTCCGTTCATATTGGTATCTTGGTGTTCAATTATGGAGGTATACTGCCGCTCGATTTACCTCTGGCCATACTTTCACAGGTAGTTTCGCAGCTTGTCGCATGGATCGAGCCTTATCTTTGATTACACCCCCTGAGCGCTCGGCGGCTCCTGTGTATAAGCTGGCGAGGGCTTGATCTTTATATATTGGCTTTTGGTCCATTCACATACATGTGGACGATGCATGAATATCTGATGGTCAAATTCAATCTTTCCCGGTTTGATTTCATGCTGAAGTAGTAGGATCCCAAAGAGATGTGTAGCGCAGCTGAGATAGTCACGCCTTTATGATCCGTAAGATAATAATCCCAGAGTCCTAACCATCTATCAGTGATTAGAAGTAAACGCTTATAGCCACCGTATCCTTCTTCATAATCGTGAAAATCTAGGGCTAGTTGAACGCCTGATTCTTGTTTGATTTCCCGGGATTCTCGGCGTATTCGTCGCTTCGCTTTTGACATGGCGCATGCATCACATTCCATGGTTTTTATCCCCTTGATTGGTACACCTTCTGAGGCGTTTACGAGATGTTTTCGCGCCTGTGGGCCCGGATGACCTAGACGTCAATGCCATCGCATCTTGTGAAGGGATACAAAAAATCATCTTAATTAACTATGTAGAGCCTTATATACGAAGGGGATTCGTTAAGAAAAAAGAAAGGTCAACAGAAGGAAAATAGAAGTAGTTCTCCGGACATGCTACGGAGATGGATATACGTAGAGCCGAGAGTAACCGGAAATGAAACCATAACGAATGTAATCACACAGAAGTCCTAACCTCTCGTACATCTCCGGAGACAGCGCGTCGTTCGGATATGTGTTGAATCGATTTCTTCTGATATAGAATGCCGCTCGCGTATATGGATAATCTCTAGGGATGTATTCTAGGATGAGACGTTGTCCGCGGGTGTCGACGATTTGATTGAGTTCGCTTGGTCTTCTTCTTTTTGTCGCTTCCATTTCTCTTTCTCGATAAATGATTATCTTCATCTAGACTCTGGTTCGCAAAAGTAGGTCCAAATGGTCCCTTGGCGACGCGCGGTTTTGAATCGGATTTTAGTAGTTGGACGCCTGAGCGGAAGTCATTTGATAGCGTTCTATAGCTCAGCTTCCCTGAGTCTATATCCGACTTCTTGTTCAGGAGGTACTGGTTTGCCCTAGCGGATAGCGACCACTGCGAGAAAGTCCTTGGCCTATTCAGTCGGATGAGAGGCGAAAGGAAGGGACTTTTCATTACCTTGAGCCATTGCCTTTTCCCATGTGGCAACCCATGTAGAGGTTGCTTGGAGAAAGGCTTAAGAACTCGCTTATCGGTCTCCCGAATCTCATCTTTAATTTGATAATTGTCTCTGCTAACTCGCTCCTTTAAAGCGAGGTTGAAATTTGAGTGCCTGTCATTCGTTAGCATGACGTAGGGATCCACCGAAGCTTGGGTTGACGTATCTTCGGCATTATTATCCCCTTCTTGGTTCGTGGGTGTATCACTCTGAGTTCGTGTCTTGTGGATAGCTCGTTGTTGGAAGTTTGCAGGGTTTGGCATCCTTGGCTTCGTGAGAGGCATTTCGGTGCCTTGAACAATACTATACAGGTCTCTCTGTTTGGCTTCGCCGATGAACTCCTTGTTCCACGCCTCCCAATCGTCTGGAGACTTCAAGAACACTGTTGATTCGTTACATTATGGTCAATTCATGGGTGTCTTAGAATAAGGACAATTTGGAGAGTACATTTCTCTTAAAATTCCGGATTTCATGAACCACAAGATTTTTCTATTCTATAGCTCATTTCATTACTTCCAGCCACCTCCTTGCTCAAGCGTATGGTCTTACCCCTCCGTGCCTTTTTACATTCGTAGTCGGATGAGCTCAGCTTTTAATCATGTATTGCAACTTCACAATACTATTATCCTTTTGATTTCCCACGTCACGTTTGAAGCATCTTCTTTCACTATTACTGCGATCGGCTTGTCGGCTGATGAGACGGGGCGGACGGGTTTAGCACGGTCCGGTCGGCAGTCAAGGGCCCGTGCGATGCCCCATCATTGCAGCCCGCTATCATATAACGATAAGAGATATAAGAGATGTCCGCAACCTATAGACATCTCTCTTTATCCTTGCTGCATTAGCGTTATGGTGGCAGAGCCCCACCAGACGTCCCCATATAAATTTAGAAAATTACGACTGTCTTTTTTTCAAGTCGTACCGTAGTAGTGTAAGCGGCCCTCCACTTGTCCTATCGCATTATAGCTACAGAAGATTCACCGCCGGTGGCAAGTCTTTTTGTTTGGCAGGATGGGCGTCATGCTGGAGCCAGGAGGCCTGGCTAACGTACTGTCACACGCCTCCGTTGTAGTCTAGATATTCTTGGAGAAGCTTGAGAGAGAACAGGCAACTAACATAAGGAAAGATAGTAGCGTCTTGATTCTGGAAAATAGGCTACGGTACACATACATAAGGGGGCCGTCGAGATTGCTAAAAGCACATACATTATGATACCTAGCTTGGGGCATTTATACCCATGTGATGGTAATTATGTATATATAAAGGAAATACTGTGCCTTGATATGCATGTCTCCTGCTGCTTGCCTCATTGGACCGTACCTGTAGCTCATGCGGTGCTTACTGGCTCACTTTTAGGAATATATATCGCATCGAGCTTATATCCGTACTACTCATAGTATTCTTGGTGGCCTATGTGTGTACTACATATCTTTCTTTTGACACGTTATACACCCCCGTCGGGGTACGTAAAGCTCTAGCCGGACAAATCATGTCCCACCCCAACAGTATTCTTCTCCATGCCGGTGCGGTCCCCATTCCCAGTTGATGAGAGATGTGATAGATTACCAGCTGGCATATGCCTCTACCAGTCTGCTGGCTTTGCTGACGGAAGCATGCGCACTAACGCCATCAGCCCCATAACTCCGCATGGCCCAGGCTCCTCAGTGGACCGTCTAGTAGGGCTATCCAATAGCTTTAGCAGCCAGCAAGCTTAAAATCAAGTCTGCGAACAGTAGTACAGCTCTAATAGAGGATAGTATGGTATCATGGACCGCCTCTCATTGGTCTAAGGCACATCTCTTAGTAGTTATGTATGTAAGCCACTGGCAGGCCTTTGGCATGATTTCCATAATTTTGGCAGACCCTACAGGTTCGCAGACTATCATATGATTCCCGTTTATAGGACGTCGTATCAGAGCAGAGGATGGAAAAGGAAAAAAGGGTTAAAAAACTAATAAACTTAGGCAATTTTATTTATTTGGTCCGTACGGCCAGTTGACCAACGAACTGCAACGTGCCGCATTATTGATCACAGAGTTTCCCTGCATCTATGCTTTTATGAAGCTTCAGCGGGGTGAATAATTGTCACTGGAGATGCATCATTTCAATCGACAATAGTGGCCGAAACCAACACTTCAGCCACTTACTTGACCCTCAGCTTTTACTTCAAAAACCATCAATCGTTCGAACACGTGGCTGTCCATCAGGCTCCTAGAACTGGCTGGGAAATGATAATAGTACGGGACGCGGCTTCAGCATTTGAATACACAGAACAAGCGATTGGTGGACGAAGGAATGTGCGAGGGCGTGGACAAGGAGCTGGACGAGAGTGACCAAGGAGCTGGGACGAGTCACCGCGGAGCTGGACGGAGGGAGTAGGGTGGCCGAGGGTGTCCGAGAGCGAAGGATGGACCTTGATGAACTTTAATTTTTCCATTCTAATCCATTCGCTCTAGTCAGTCTTGAAATAAGTGGTTCCTTTCTTTCCGTGGGTTATTTTGCGGTATGCACTTATTTATATAGTATATACTAAAACGGATGATTTCCTGCCAAACTAGGCCGAAAATGGTATAAGCCGCACATACCAAATATAAGGAGTACGAGCCGAAATAATAATCGATCGTGTTATTATTATTATCGTATGTTTAATGATATGTAGTAGTAAGTTATAGAACGGTAAAACCTTCACCTTTCTAGTTACCTAATCATACAATACCATTTGCTTTGGGTCCAAGCCAAATTGTTCTCTGGCAGCACGTTTACTCTTCTTTCAAGTAATACAACTACTGTGTGATCTTGTCTCCTCAGCTTCAAAGGTACCCGGTATCATATTCCACATTGGCGAAAAAAGACCGCCTGATATCCGGCATGTACTAGTAGTGAAGTATACTATTAAGTAAGTAGTAATCAGGCTCGTTAGCTTACTACATAGTTCAATAGTTAGGTGGTTTTAGCGCATTGGTGCTGGAATAGCCAACAGAAGAGTTTTTTGCCGTTTTACTCTTTCCTTGCAGCTTCTGGTATCCTTTATCTCTCCACTACACTCTGGTCTTGCTTCTTCAATGTCATCATCTTTATTCTGCAGCCGTTACTCTATCCTCATTAGTCCTCTAAGCGGACAGTATTCTTCTCTGGAGAGCCTTTATTATCTTGACAACATGCCAAGGACACTGAAAAGAGCAAGGCACGCGACCTTCGGGTTCCAGCGTGAAGCTATTCATGTAAGCCTTCCAGTCGCTGCCTTCACGTGGATTACCATTGATAAGCTTTCCTTGTAGCCTGCTAGGAAACTTCTAACGAACAAGCGACAACGGCTCTTATCACTCTTAGAGGAAGATGATGAGAGTTCGCAGCGGTCCAGTGACTCAGAGGAAGCAACGGAAAATGAGCCTCTTAAACAGGAGCCTATAGAGCATTACATAGCTGAGACTAATGTAAGGACCTTCTGTATTTGCCTACCTATACAGATGTTTTCACTAACAAACCGACCTAAAAAGGAAGAGGAGATAACCTATCCCCAATCACGGCGTCTTCCTTCTCGAACCGCGGCAAGCTCGCGTCCAATGGCTCTTAATCGGAGTGGTTTTCAATTTATTTGGGGGGATATAACACGCCGCCCAAAATACCGGGCCACCGGGGAGAACCTAGTACTTTTAAAAGAAGTGAAAAATATATTACTTGCCGAGATTATTACAGGGAGCGTCAGTGGCCGGTTTGATACCCTTCTTTGGCCGGACCTACGGCATGAACTGGAACTTAGCCAGTTTATCGTAGATGTTTGGGAGCGGAGGCGGGAGGTAAGGGTACGAGATAGCCGTAGGCTAAAACGTACTGCAGTACCTACGGAGTTACCTTTGCCAGAGGAGGCTAGACAGGTTTGTTATCGTCTTACGATCTTGTGACTGTAGCGAATACTTACAACTTTGGTTCCTAGATCCGTGATTGGATTGGGCTGTGGCGTAGCCATTCAATGGCCAAGGTGCGGTCATTAGTGGCTGGATACTACAATTTCGAGTCAGGAGGTGCCAAGGTCGCAGACTTGGTAAAGGATCTACTACGCAATTGCAATTTTATTTGTGAGGATTATACTAAGGTATGTTGAATGGATTCTTAATCATAAGCCTATATTAACGAAAGATTAGCCGGAGAAACGACGCTTTCTTGCCAGCATTATTATACGGTCTATTGCGGATGTTTTCTACGGAAAATGTATGTTCGGGATTGCTCTTGACCATACAACCGAACACTTTTTTGTGCCGCTTCCGGCATCTATCATTGCTATAGCGTGTACACAAATATATCACGCTATCTCGGAATACAGTAGTGGTCAACGTAAGGCCGCTAAATTCGAAGGGAGTGAGATGGAAAGTGAGTAGCTAGTCTTTATGGTTATCATTCAGAACTATCCCCTCCATATCGCTAACTTATATGCCTTCATAGACATTTATAATAGCTTATATTTTGCGTGGTGCGAGCAGAGCTCTGAACGGCAAAAGAAGCTGTCAAAGTTGCTACATAATAGAATTAGGGATTTTGCAGGTGTGACAGAGAAAGAGAAAGTTACCAGGATTAAGCCGATTTCTAATCCTTACAAAGATCGGCTCGACGACCTAGAAGAGATAGAGAAAGGGATGCAACTAAATGTAGCGGGGAATATAGTACGCAGCTAATAATAGGAGTTAATCTCAATTTCAGTGGTGTACTGAGAAGTAGAAATTAAACTCCGGTAAACAACTTCACGCCGAAAATTTCACTAAGCGAGCGCAGAGAATTAAATAATCTAGAAGTGCAATAGCGTGCTTAGCCACTATAGCAGCGAAAGAGGGTAGCTCTTAGGCGATAACGCTGTGAGCGCCGGGTCCATTTACGCTTCCCTGGCGAAATGCTTCAGGGCAAGGTATACTGAGTATATGTCAAGAGTATATTTCTGGAGGGAGCCAAAGCCAACTCGGGCGGGCTCTAAAAAGCAGGGGACCTTTAAGTGACGATGCTCAATCAAGGAAGAGAAGGAAAAATGAAATAGATTGTTGTTGGCAGATATCTAGGGGAACACTAATATAATAAATAAAAGATAAAAAAAGTACGAAGAGAGAAATATCTGCAGTATCATAATATCATAATTATAGAACCCTTTGAGGCAGGCAAGGGGTTTCGGTTCGTCCACGGCGCCGGGACCTACCATGCTACAAATGGCAAACCGTCACGACATAACCCCCTACTAGTACTATCAAGGTAAGCTCCTAAGCCCTTCCCCCAACCAGCGGCTTGGCCCACTTCAGCTAAAATACGAGCCCGCTCCCGGGGGCCCTCACAGGCACCCGGGCAAAGCATACGCCCACCGTCTATCATATCTAGTTAGCCCCCTCTCTTAGCTCCTGGAAGACGAACTCTGGCTAAGTGTTGTCAGTGTTTGGGGGAAACGTTAGGGAGAGAGTAAATTAATTATAGCAGTGCTGTCTTAACTGAGATTAGGCTAGCCAATCGGTCGACCTTTTCTTGTTTTTGATCATAACATACTTGGTACTAGTACCAATTTCTGCTACGAACTTGGTGATAAATAATAAGAGGACAGGTAAGGTAGCCTTGCCATTGGCCAACGCCCGCCCGTACCGCCATACTAGTGCTTATAGATAATACCGTCCTTCGAGCACAGAGGTTACTGTATTCCGGCTTGACATTGCTCAGCGGTGCGGTCTCTGCGCGCTGGACCGAACATCTCTGCGCTCATCGCCGAGCTGATCAGACCTTGTTAATAACACAGACTGCTATCTCACAGCGCGTCAGACTATGCCTCCAATTATTCGGACACACCCGCACCACTTCAAGGGTTGTTTACGTGTATTCCGCCAGTCAATATGATAAAAATGCTTATTAGCTCTCCGCTTAGTTTGTGCTGCGAACAGGCTGGCCGACATATTTAGAACGCTTTAAACCTAGGTTAGATTCTCTAGCTACAGTTCCAAACCGATGAGAGCGGCCCAAATGAATACTGATCATCGTTTTTTCCTTCCCTCCCCCAATCTTGCATCTCCCGGTGATAGCTGCAACCGAGATAGCCGCTTAACCTGACTGTTTTCGTTGAATACTAAGGTCTGGCCTCCTGGCATGACCGTGTCGCAAACCATCTATGAAGTGGGGCCAACCGCGAAACTTAATACATGTAGCGAGTGGATGGGCAAATGGGGTCTGCAAAAGAACGCGGTGGAAGAGGTGGGAAAGTACTTAAAAAACGGAAAAAACCGATCTTTACCCCGATAGATACAAGGCCTACGTACGAACCAACAACATGTCAAAGCGCTCTATTCCCCAAAGCGACCCCCTTAATCCTAATTTGAAGGCTTGTGTGAATCCGATTATCAACTGTTACATCAAGATCGTGGTTTGTCGGGGGAGAGCCTAAGGATGACAAGCATTTGTTTCACGCTTGAAGAATAACGTACTGTCAGATTAGTCAACAAGGTTTTGTATCAAGAGTTCTAGTCATCAATAGAGACAATATAATTATGACACTTCATTCTTCATCTAATCATTGTGGTGAAGATATTGATAGATGGTTCTGTAACATGATGAAAATGTCGAAGAACCTCATAGAATTAACAAGTGGCGAGGTCTATTAGCAGGCATAAAAGAAAGCATGTATCTAGTTCAAATGAACAAGACAGAAAACAATGAGAGCAACTTGAATCAACAATACATTCCTCTTTTTATATAAAAAACGTGGGTAGATCCTAATATGTACTATGATGTCAGGGACCTGACATATAGTACGCTGACTGGATGACCTACCAAGCCATCCATTGGGCCTTTTGGCGTTGTGGTGTAGTGGTAAAGTCAGCATTCGCTGCCTTGCAGTTAATTGCGGGTCTTGGTCCTGAGTGCGACACCGTCTTTATATAAGAACGGCTCGAGGAATTCCAACTCATTAACGATCCCGTGCTAATTGTTAAGGAAGATGCGGAGAATGATTGCTTGCGATACAAAACTAGGGAAACCGGAAAAGCAAGCCTAGCGATACTATCGACGACACAACCCGATGACTACGCGAACCAAGGTTCCTGGTTGAAATTAAAGATAAGCCAAATAATGACTGCATGTGTCTGGAAGTTGGAAAGGAAGATCTTGTCCTATCAGAAGACTTTGTCGCTAGTATACCAGTAATATTGACTCCCAAGACTTTTGAAGAGATTCTGTTTCCCAAGAAGCCCAGCTAAACTGTTAGATGAACTGTGCAGCGAAATTTTTGACCAGAAGAGCGCCCTCGTCACCACAAAAGATCCCTAGCTTGGCGGGAAGAATTAGATGAGGTATCTAATGGATTGGATGATGAAGATATTTGCTGGTCTGGAATTATGATCACTGATGATCAATGCATCTGACCACTTGTCCAACTCCTAACGTCTTTCTACTGGGAAGAGTAGCAACTTCTCTGCTAGAATTTCGAAAGAGCCGATGACTGCCTCGAAAGATCAGGTGCCTCCAGATGAAGAGAAGATAAAGTAATAGCGCGACTCCCAGGAAGACAATCTATCACTATCACCGGACCCCGATGTCGGGGACAGGATATCAAATTATTGTCTTCATCTTTATCCCCTGATGTCGAAGAGACAAGCGAAGATGCCATCACCATGCTATCCTGCGGGACTTGTAGAGAACCACGCCCTTTACCCCTTGAATATTCTCTTAAAGAGGACTTCTATCAACTTGAGCGTCAATCCTTGGTTGTAGATAATGGCAAAGACCAGTTTCAGCTTCAAGAATTTCCGATTCTTAAGAATCGTGTCAGGCAATCTCCCATACCGATCGAGAAGACAGGAGACTTGCCAACCAATGGTCCTTGGAGAGCAGAGATAGCAGGCCCGAAGGCTCGAGTCATTGCAATAGAGATGCCGTTAATAATTACCTGTATCCGGAGATCGCTGATGAGACAACTCGACAAATACACGAGCTCGAAGATGCGGTCATCCCCCCCGTCTCAAAATGACCATAGGCTAGAAATGCCTCCAGGACAACGACATTATGCTGCTGTGCTGCTTTACGAACTTCAAGGAAGAAGATCCTCATCAATTTAAGCTCTTGACTTTGAGTTACCGTCAATCTCCTCAACGATTTGTGGGACTGTCAAAGGTGAATGTGAATTCCAAATCCCTCAAATCAGATAATGAAAACTTCTACAGTGCTAGAATTCCGAAAGCACTAATAGCTACTTCCAAGAATCAGATGGTTCAGATTGAAGATATGGAAGCTCTTGAATCAGGTTGACTACTGGTCGACTCCCGGGTTATCAATTGCATAACCATAAGAGAGAGGAATCTTACGAGGAAAAGGATTTCTTCCCAATTCTGCCTTTGTCTTTATCCCCATCCCCAATTGTCAAAGATATTGATGGGTTGAAGAGAGATTTAGCACAGAAAAAATTGACAGTTGTAAAGCTCGATTGCTTATGTTGGGACGATGAATCCTATGAATACCTTGAACTTTGGAAGAGCCGAGTTTGATACTCAAACAGGGGTCAAGATCATAAATCAGTCTTCGACTCTACATATTGACCGCCCAGTAATCGAAGCCAGAAATCATTCAGTCATTGCTACAGCGCCTCACGAGGCTCTGGAAGGAAAAATTTGTCAATATCAGACTCTGATCACACTCCTATCGGTTCAAGACCGGGCAAGATCAACAGAGGATCTAAAATCTACCTAGAGCAGGATTTTCTTGTCAATTTTAGAACTTAAATGTGAAGCTAAAGAACTTAGTATCCGGGTCGGGTTGCCGGAGGGGTCAGCTATCGGCAGAGGATGGCCACTTGCGGCGCTCAAATTTGATCCATTTATGCGCATAGTATAAGAAACTATGGCGCTGCGAGCTGAATTGAAATTTGATGCAAAAAAGCTGAAATCATTTGACTTTGAGTGTAACAGGAGGGTCCAATTTGTCGTCTCTTCAACTTATAATTACTCAACTTTTGTTACTTGATGCCCCAGCTGGCCTTGTCTACCGACTTGTCATCTCAGCAGCATGTTATTACACTAGAACGAGGAAGGTTGTGTTTTTTGATAATATCTCAGCTGATACTGGGTGGCAGGATTATACATTGGTTACTGCAATGATGAAATCTACCACGAACCTGCCACTGATATCGCTTATGGACTTGATATCTGGATTGACACGGGGTGAAGCTCTAGTAATTATTTGAGCAATGGTCTATTTCGTTGTCTATTGAGGACGGATATAACGGTGAATTTGGATGGCCTTGATCGAAGTTACTTCGGATGGATGACTTTCACCTATTGTTATAAGAATGATTGGACCGGATTCTTCCCATTTCAATTACGTTTCTTGTACGTCGAAGAAAGGCCTTGAAGTCAAATTACTGCGTCAATCAACGATCCTACAGATTGACGCCGGTGCTGAAGCTATGAGCACCTTGTAGAAGACCATTAAGATGGCTACTAACCGACTGAATGATTGTAATAACATCTACTCTTGGTAAGGTTGCTACTATGAAGAATGTGGGTAGGTCCCTCGATTGTTAATCACGATATCTTTCAGAGGGCGGGATCGGTCGATACTTGACCGACTCGGAAAAATTCGGACGAAGAATCTACCGCCTTACTTGGTCGCCGATCTCGTCTGTCAGCCCCATTTGTTTAATGCTAGATAGCCCCACCTTGTCGGTGCGAAGATCACGTTTGAAGGTTCAAGAACATGGAGACGACCTCGGGCCGCTGGACATAGAAGCGTCTGGGGGCAGGAGCGTCCTTAAAGAGGGGGCAAAAGTCAGCGGCCCACTGGCTCGCACAAGGAAACCAGTCATAGAGTCGAGTCGGTCGACGATTTTCGACAGCAGGTTAACCCCCATATGGAAGGCCTATATCTCCAACTCCTTTTAGTTCTGCCCCCTGATGCTTATAGAACAGAGTATTGAGCTAGCCATTCCATTCCGGACCACATATGGCCTGATGTTTCGCAGTCAGCGGGATAACAAGATATATTCGCGACAGCTACGGCATCTGGAGACGGCCTGATATAGCATTTCGCCTATCTAACAGCTATTTTAATACGGGAACTATAAAAATAGGCTTCCATTGTATAGATTTGATCGAAAAGATAGCAAATTGTTGTTTTGGATGGCGTAGTACTAGTATCATGAAGGAAGAAGAGCCTTTCTTTGGTTGTCTGAGCGAGGCGGTAAATCACGTTACAGTACATATACATGTACAGTACTTTTAACATCAGGCGGATCAGTTAAAGTTTTTAGAGTGGAGCGCTAATGCGATTAAGCGCACTAGCGCCGACTTTAATAATGATCTACCGGATGAGTTATTATTAGTTATTATTATAGTGCTTGAAATGTTCAAATTGGTTACAGATGATAGCAGTACTATGCTATATATATATTGCTGTTCCTCCGATCGGCCTCTTGGCCACCCGGCCCATCGATCTGTGTCTATATATACCCTTCCTTGGTGTCACTCTTAGGTTTTCGGCGTCCCTTCTACCATCAGCCAAGCCGACGCTTAACCTAATGAACCCGTCTAAAATCCCTCCCTCCTCAACCACCGCCTCACAAGCATTTTGATCCCAGCCTAGCTGTTAATTTGAAGCCTTTCTCTCATCCCTTAATGTCTGGGGCAGTGGGTATGCCCATTACACCCGCTGATGAGTAATCTCTAGGTTATCTCACTAACTTTCTTTTGTTATATATCTATTCATTCCATTACCTGATTCCCTTTGTTAGGTCATTAAGTTTCTTTTGTTTAACCTCTTGTTAAACTCCTTTATTACTATAGCTCATGATATATGCATTGTGGATCGCAACACTGGGCGTTGGCTATCAAGTGATCCTACCGCTAGGGTCTCTTGGGACATGGTCCTAAGGCCCGCTTCCATGTTCTCACTGTGTTCCCATTTGAGAAAGAGAATTGTCACTACACGGTAAAAAAATAGTCGAAAAATTATATTCGTATAACGATCACATTCTACACATGTAGTAATACTTTGCACGTTATATCCCACTTTTAATGAAAGAGCGGCGAGATTCATAATTCCAGTCTGCCTTAGAGCTATTATTACGGCCATGCAAACAATGATAATACCCGAGAATGGTTCTAATCTTAGAAGCACCTTATGCATAAAACCAAGATATTCGCTAACTGGCGTTTCTGGTCAGAAGGGTGGCGGCGGTCGTGGATACATCTCCAATTCTTAGGGCATATCTTGGGGGACCACGTAGAAGCATATCTATGGTTGTATATTAACCAGAATTTCCTCTTCCCGGTGTTGTCCCTCTTTGTAAAGGGTCACTATAAATATCTTCGTTTGTTGCTGATCAATATCCTCCAATTGGCGAAACTAACTCTCTTGCTGATGACCCAGCTTCCCAATCCCTCATGAAGCTCATGGAGTAATGGTGAGGCTTCTTGGTACGGGTCGTACAACGCGATGGGCCTGTAGACTTGATTCGATATGTTAACTTGCTGTTTGATGCCTTCAACAAAGATTCGGGTCGAGTCTAAGTCGTCCCTTATTATTACTGGAACTCTCACGGCATCCATCGATATTGAATGCGCTAAATTATGCCCATGGTCCATCACACTCTCTTCTATAAGCTTAACCGGTTCAGAACCTTATGCATAACAAGACTACTAGTACTTCTTATGTGGATGGATACTCTACATACTACTAATAAACGGAAGACAGTATGTATACAGGTATCCTAATATGTCATTAAATCGAGTCAGATTGCCCGGTGCCGATGGGGCTTTCCAGTACTTTATGAATAATATAGCATGTGAAAGACCAGAATATCTCGGAATATCTTTCCACCCTAGCCCATCGATTTATCCCCGCGGATGCCTACGCACATGTACACAAGGTAATCATCCCCAGCCTTTTACAAATAGAGCTAGCGTTATTCATTGCGCTAGCTGGGCGGACTGGGGCGAGGAAAAGAGAAGAAAGAACAAAGAAGCTAGATGTTGTTGAATTGAAGCGGCAAACCTATAGCTTAGGTGGGTGCCCGTCAGAGCTGAAAGGATAGACTTGTATCTTGTTCTTGTAAACCGAGGCTTTGCAGAGTACTGTCTTTAGGTTCTTACCCGGGCTTTGTTCAAACGATGAACCACTAGATACTTACAGTCATTTCCCGCTTCCAACAGATTTCTTTTGACTGTGATAGACAAGTAATTATTATAGTGGAAGGGTTCGGATGGTATCTACAAATTAATGATCTTTGTCTGGTGTTTCCGTTAGAATAAAATTGGGAGCCACGGGTTGGACATATCTGGAAGTATATATATTATGCCTGGGCTTTATCGTGTTTGTAGAGAATCAAGTGCCTTTGGAGAACGAGATTCCGCAGCCGAATTATTGCCATCACGATCATAATCCATCGAAGAGAGCAAAGATTATGACAACCCCGTCTTTCATCAAGTCCTTAACGGACCTGATGATGAGGGACTGGTCAGAGGAAAAATTCTACTTTACAACATACAAATGCGGTCACCAGATCAAAACGAAGGCGCCCCTGAATGCTAAGCGCAGCGCGTTCGTAGTCAACAATCATAGAAACTGCCCAAAATATTGCGAACCCAAAAAGATCAAAGCGCTTGTTTCCATTAAGCCCACCTCGATAGAAGAAGTTTACGATGAGGAATAGCTTTTATATATATATATATATATATATATACCTATGGGAATGAATGAAATGAAGTAGAGGGTACTACGTTATAGAAAAATGACTTCTCTAGATCTTCAAGATAGAGGCAATTATCTCTCGTGCTATCATGGTTACCTATAGATTAAGGAACCCGGAAAAGCACGACAGCTACAAAGTAGTGACACATATGCAAGCTTGCCCAATATTGTCGGAGGTTTTGAGGCGGGAACCAGAACCACATTAGCAATCTTGGGCTGAGAGAACACATTTAGCCAAGGGATGTTAAAAAGGAAGGCTGTTGACAGGGGTGTGCTGATGACCCGCCGGGTTGCTGCCAGGCAATGGATCCTGGGATATTTGAGCTCGCCGGTGGCAAGATAAATTTGATGTCTTTTTGGCTTTTTGTGACTTGGAGCTATCTTTCCGCCATTACATACCATCCACCGATTTGGGCTAGTTTTCCTTCTCTATACTTATCCTCGGTGTATCTGTATCGCGCCTTACGTAGCAATACACTCTTAGACACTGTATTCCGTCTCGAGACAAACTGATCATGTATGCTTGGAGCTCTTAATCCCATCCAAGGCATCGACCGCAAAAGAGGCAATCACTCGGACAACAAAGCCATCTGCTTTTCCAAGCTGAAGCGGTAAGACTTATGTCCCTAAACTACTGGAGGTAGTTGAATATTTCATCAACAACTTTATGGTGCTCTAGATCAGGGTTCATGTTAAGCCACTTCTCGAGCAAGATAGTACTCGATGCGTTAGGGTCTGTCTGAGGACTAAGACTATGATATTGATGCCAATTTTGGCACGGCTGACTATATAGTTGGTCATGAAAAAAAAATTTTTTTTTTTTTTTTTTCTGGCCACAGCTACAATATAAGATATAGTACATAGTGGTCACCTTTTTCGAGCATTTATATTTACAAAGGAGTTTATAGTAAGTGCTGTTTAGTAACTCTCATCCTTCCTTCCGCCCTGTCCCTTGCTACAATAGTATGGATAAAGATAAAGACACCCTGCTGGGGCTCAGCTATTGCTACAAGCCTCTATTATACTACTAAGTACATAGTTTCCCGTACCATGGCCAATATTCAATATCTCTTTGCTCAGAGTTTGGATGATTCTTGGATCAGTAATAGTAGATAGATAGAGTCCGGGGATTCCTACTTCGTCGTAGGGTAAGGCTAATTGATACTAATTGATACGAACCTAGCTAGGTAGGTTATTGTAATGCGCACCCGCTAGGCCTTTATACGGGCTACACCACTCGACCAAAAGGTCATAGAAATGTTGAGTGTATACTCAACATTACGGCCTAGTCCATTATATAGCTTTGTGTGTTACAGTTATACACAGCTTATCAGGGGAGGGCTGATAGCTGTTTTAGGGTAGCGGTGAATAGTGTGGGGGGGTCTAACGACTCACGAGCTGTCTGTCATACATAAGCGCGACAGGACTAACTAATCTCAGGCAATGACACGGAGGGGCCGCAAGCTAAACCAGATCTTGGCTTTATTAGCAGTTCACAGTTCCCCAAGGAAGGATTCAGTCTTGCCCCTGCCAAGGTCATAACGGGTACAAACCAAGCCCAAAACAGAATAGGGTGGCTGCTCAAGAAGGGTCATGGACTTACCGAATCCGGCAAGATGTGACCGACGGGTCTTCGCCCAAACGGAAAAAACGCGTTTCCCGCCCGGGGGGAAAGTGACGAGAAGGTTTCCCGCGGGAAACCCGTGCCGGATCGGGAGGGATTCCGGGGGATCTGATTGGAGGAGGATGAGAGAAAAGGAACAGACCGGAGCCAAAACGGGGTTTTTCATCTCATTCCTAGGTCGTTTTTGGTTCGAGTCGGTCGAAGTCGCAAGTCGGACTGGGACAGAATGAAAGGAACGAAAAAAACGAGGCCGGAGGGATCCCGTCATGGTGACCGGGACCAGACCGAAGATGGCCGTCGTCCTTCCTCCTTTTTCTCGGCTCTCCTGCTCGACGCTCTCAGTCGTTCATTCCCTCTGTCATCCAATAACGCCTTCTAATCCGATCGCGAACGGAGCAACAAACAAAACATGGCCCTATCCCGGAGGATCCTGCGTGCACCGGGACGTCCGCTGGCTCGTCGTGCCCTTCCGGCTCCGGTTCAGGCTCTGCGAGAGCTGCCGCGGTCCCCCTTCACGACCGGTCGTCGATGCCTGTATGAAGCAGCCCAGCAGACGATTGCCTCCGCCGGGATTGATTTCGCCCCGCGTCTGCTCGACGACGTCCCTCGGCACCTCGTTCATCCCCTTGATACCTTCCCTCGTCGCCACATTGGTCCATCCCCCGATGCGGTCGTTCGGATGCTGGCTACCTTGGATCCGCCAGTCGCCTCTCTCGACGAGTTCGTCCGCCAGGTCGTGCCGGCCGACATCCGGTCGGCCCAGGAGCTAAGCCTCTCTCCGCCTCGCGTGGGGTTCGACCTGCCGCGAGATCCAATCCATGGAGGCGCGGGAGAGATGGACATGCTGAAGCTGTTGACGGCATATCGCCAGCAAATCCAGACAGGCGTGCGATCTTATATCGGCTGCGGTTACTACCCCACCGTGGTGCCCCCCGTCATCCTCCGCAACGTACTCGAGAACCCCGCCTGGTACACCAGCTATACGCCCTACCAGCCCGAGATCAGTCAGGGCCGGTTGGAGTCGCTGCTGAATTTCCAGACCCTCACCACCGATCTGACCGGTCTCCCTATCGCCAATGCTTCCGTGCTGGATGAAGCCACCGCGGCCGCGGAGGCTATGACCATGTCCCTGGCCACCCGCTCCCGTCCCCATCAGAAACGACCGGACAAAGCCTTCATCGTGTCACATCGCTGTCACCCACAGACGATCGCCGTCATGCGGTCCCGAGCCGAAGGGTTCGGGATCCACTTGATCGTGGGGGACATTCTTGCGGAGGACGCGCGGCTGGTTCGGGAGCACGGGGGCCGTCTCATTGGCGTGCTCGCCCAGTATCCCGATACGGAGGGCGGCATCTTCGACTGGTCCGCCCTCGGGGAGACCGTCCACCACCTTGGCGGAACGTTTTGCGTCGCGACTGACCTGCTCGCGTTGACCGTCCTGAGAGCGCCTGGGGAGTTCGGAGCGGATATCGCATTCGGGAGCGCGCAGCGGTTGGGGGTCCCCATGGGATTCGGAGGACCGCATGCGGCTTTCTTGGCCTGTGCGGAGGAGTATAAACGGAAGATGCCCGGCCGCCTGATTGGAGTGTCCAAGGACCGGCTCGGCCACCGGGCATTGCGACTGGCGCTGCAGACCCGGGAGCAGCATATCCGGCGCGAGAAGGCGACCAGTAATATCTGCACCGCCCAGGCCCTGCTCGCCAACACGTCCGCCCTCTACGCCGTCTACCATGGCCCGGACGGGCTGAAGGCGATCGCGCAGCGCATCATGGCGATGACCGCCTGGCTTCGGGACCAAATACGGATGCTGGGGTATTATGTGCCAGTCTGGAGCAACGTCCCCGACGGCGGCGTTCTGTTCGATACCCTGACAGTCGAAATGCCAGACTCCATGGCGGCCGATGCAATGATGACAGCCGCGCGACATTCCGGCCTGTTCTTCCGTCGCTTGACAGCGTCCCGGATAGGCATCTCCCTGGATGAGACCGTCGGGAGAGACGATCTGCGAGCCATCCTTCAGGTCTTTGACTCCCACGCCCCGAATGACTCCGCCGTTCCGTTGGACACCGAGTCAGGCCTGGTGTCGATTCCAGCGAACTTGGCCCGCACCTCCTCGTTTCTAACCCAGCCGGTGTTCAACATGTACCATTCGGAGACCGAAATGCTGCGTTATATCCACCACCTCGCCTCCAAGGACCTGTCCCTAGCACACTCGATGATTCCGCTAGGATCTTGCACCATGAAACTGAACGCGACAACCGAGATGATCCCGATCTCCTGGCCGGAATTCTCCCAGGTGCACCCCTTCCTGCCGGCGGACACCGTCCGGGGCTACACGCACCTCATCGAGGACGCCGAACGGCAGCTGGCCGACATCACAGGGATGGCGGAAGTCACCGTGCAGCCCAACTCAGGTGCCCAGGGCGAATTCGCCGGCCTGCGGGTGGTGAAGAAGTACTTCGAGGCCCAAGGGGGGGCGGCCGCGCAGCGGAACGTCTGCCTGATCCCCGTCTCCGCACACGGCACGAACCCAGCCAGCGCCGCGATGGCCGGGATGCGGGTGGTCCCCATCAAGTGCGATCCGCAAACGGGCAACCTGGATCTCGACGACCTGCAGGCCCAGTGCATGAAGCACCAGGACGAGCTCGCCGCCATCATGATCACTTACCCGAGCACATTTGGCGTCTATGAACCCGGCGTGAAGGAGGCCTGTCGGATCGTGCACGAGCATGGCGGCCAGGTCTACATGGATGGCGCGAATCTGAACGCCCAGATTGGGATTTGCTCTCCCGGGGAGATCGGTGCCGATGTCTGCCATCTGAATCTGCACAAGACCTTCTGTATCCCCCACGGTGGCGGGGGCCCCGGCGTGGGTCCCATCGGGGTGGCCGCGCATCTGCGGCCGTTTCTCCCGGCCCATCCGCTCAGTGCGTCGCTCCAGGCCCGGCGCGGGGAGATGGCCTCGTTCCCGGTCAGCGCGGCCCCGTGGGGCAGCGCCAGCATCCTGCCTATCACCTTCAATTACATCAACCTGATGGGGTCGCGCGGGCTGACGTACGCGACGACGATCACACTGCTCAGCGCCAACTACCTGATGTCACGACTGCGCCCATACTACCCAATCCTGTACACGAACGATCGGGCCCGGTGCGCGCACGAATTCATCCTCGACGTGCGGTCGTTCCAGGAGACAAGCGGGGTCGAGGCGATCGATATTGCCAAACGGCTACAGGACTATGGATTCCACGCGCCCACAATGTCCTGGCCGGTGGCCAACACCCTGATGATCGAACCGACCGAATCGGAGAGTCTGGCGGAGCTGGACCGGTTCTGCGACGCGCTGATTGCGATCCGACACGAGATCGCAGCGGTGGAGCGCGGCGAGCAGCCTCGGGCGGGCAACGTGCTCAAGATGGCACCACACCCGCAACAGGATTTACTCCGGAACGACTGGGATCGACCGTACTCGCGAGAGACGGCGGCGTACCCGCTGCCTTGGCTGCGCGAGAAGAAGTTCTGGCCGTCGGTGACGCGGGTGGATGATGGTAGGTCTGCCCTCATCCTGGATCTGGTTTGTGACCTGCACATACTGACCGACGACCTAGCATATGGGGATCAGAATCTATTCTGCACCTGTGGGCCTGTTGAAACCTCGTAGTCCGGTTGGTTTTTCGCCTCTTTTTTTTTCTTCTTTCTTCTATTCACCTTTTTTCCTTGCCAGGGGTCCGATACCACTTCCACTTTGCAATCTTCTTTTCATCTCCTGCTTCCCGGGTCGGGAGGAGAGTGGGATTCAACATGGCATAGACGGGATATCGAGGTTTGAATCCAGATGTGGCGTTTTGCGGGGGGCTTCAACACGCTGGAGAAATCTGTCTTTTGTGCTTTCGTGCTGGGCGGCTTTGGGTCTGGTTCTGTAAATACGTCCTATAGAATGTTGGCGAAAAATCCCATTCGTTCCGACCCGTTTCCGGTTGATAAAGAATCCCCGATCGATCGTTGTTGAACGAATGCCGGTCTCCAACTACGTAAGAGAAGGCCCGCCTGGTTGCGGATCGATATCAGTGGTTGATCTGTGGGGGAACTAGGGGGATATAAAGAGCGACGGTTCCCAGAGAGCCGTTCAGATTCAATCGCCGAGGGTTGAATTCTTGTTCCTCTCTTGAGATTGGTTTTCTTCTTACTTCTTTCTCTTCCTCGTTCTCGCCGACGATGTCTCGATTGACCCGTCTATTACGGCCGCGACTCCTCCCCCATCGTCATTCGCCAGTAATAATGGTGATCCCCGGGATCCAAGTGCGCTCTGCATCACCCATGGCGTTCTCTGGGTGTCGTGCGCCGATGATTGCATCCAGTGTCGACTGGGAGATTGCCACGGAGGATCAGCTCGCACGGTGACTGCAACGACGCCGTTGGGGAGTCGTCGCGAGCGATCATGAGATGCCTGATCCTATCCGGGATGCCGATCCGGAGGTAGATGGCAAAGATCCAGCGGTGGCTTGACTGGTGACAGCAGAGAAGGACCGACCGAAATCTGTTTTTTTTTTCCGGGGGCTTTCCGTTGGCTTCTTTTCTGGAGTTGAAAGTAGAAGAAGAATAACGCGACTCTCCATATACGCCATATCCGCCATATACGCACCTTCATGCGCCTCAATATCCCAACCTGAGCTTCTTTGGCCCGTCCACTCTGCTTGAATGGCTGAAGCGATACATCTTCCCGCCCGCTGGAAGCCTCGCTGGGCTTGTCCAACGTCCCTGTCCGGTCCGACTCTTCCTCCCACATCGGATCTATGAGCGCGTCGCCGATCACACGCTAGCGCATAGCACCGCCACGAATCTGCTGGCTACCATCTATCACCGTCGGGGCCAGCGGGTATTCATCGGTCGACTCTGTATGGACAGCCGCGGCTTCTACCCTCCAGATTATCATGATTTCCCTGCGTCGGACTCGATCGCGGTGACGGAGGCGACCATCCAACATGTCCATCCAGACCCTCGATCCAGGTTCCAGGTGGGATCCTGATCCAACCCATCATCACCCCCCGTTTTGCCTCGAGGATCGCGCTCGCCGGTCTCGCCTGGCTGCGTCGTTCGACCCTCCCCTCGCCATTCAGACGCATATCTCGTCGGAGAACCGAGATGAGGTCGCCCTCGTGCAGGAACCCTTCCCGGACCAGCCTAGCTACGCCCATGTCTACGATTCGTTTCAACTGCTTACGCCGCGCACCATTCTGGCCCATGCCACCTACCTGACTCCATCGAGCGCGCATTGATCCACTCTCGCCACACGAAGATCTCGGAGGTCCTTGAAAAGGAAAAATGTAAGGAAAATAATGATTCTATCCACCCACCTCTCAATTCTCATTCGATTCATTCTACGGCGGAGAGAATGGTGATGATCATTGATGAGTAGGATTCCAATCGTCGTCTTCCAAATCAGGATTCAACTCCGATCATCTCAGTCCTGGCTGCCGACGACTATGATAGTACTTATCTAGACAGTACAGTTGCCACGCGGACGGATCGGTTAAATTTCCATTGAAAATTACATAATACAACAACGATTAACCTATTATGTACTAGTGCTACTATACTAGTAGTAACCTTGATGGACTAACCGCTGTAGTCCTAGTTAGTCCTAGTTAGTCCTAGTTAGTTCATGTTAGATCCCGCCCGCTAAGCCATAAACAGGTCCTATAAAAAGCTCGATTGTTATCATAGCTTAGCTGCTGGCGAGAAAGCTGCCATGTCCATCGGGCCTGGTTCATGTCCTTTCTGTCGCCGCGCTATCCGTGGCATCAGCTTCCTTCCTTAATGTTATACACATCTCCAGTTCTCTTCGGTTGCTCATCTTGCGCCACTGCAGCACACATTCTCTCCTCCCTGAATTTCGTTTTCCACTGCAAGCGAGTATTCCATTTTCTCCTGCTCCCCCTTTCCCGTTGTCTGCGCTATCACTAGCATCGACTTCTTCAATGGCATGCAGCTCTCCAGTTCTCTTCGGTCGCTCGGTCCTGCTCCCCTTCCTTGTCTATGTTTAATTCGATTTCACCCTTGTCTACTCTCCTTCAGTTCTCTTTGGTGGCTCACATATGATTCTGTCACACAGGTATCAGCTTTTTCGATGATATGTATTTCTCTAGTTCTCTTTGGTAGCTCATCTTAGGGCCCTGCGTGTCTGCAGCACTATCGAAGCATTCCCTCTCCCTGGCCAGAAAAGCATTATTTTGCACTAGGATCCCAGCTAGCTAACGTCTCAGGGATATCTAGCATGCGGCAGCCTGGCATTGTCTCGGAACGTGTGAAGAAGCCTAAGTTGCTACCGGAGGCACTTGATTCTGATCTCAATGGACTCTGTTATCGCCTAGCCCGTCCATTTATATATCCGACTCTTATTCCCACCGCAAGGACTACTTTACATTTTCTACAATCACCGTTAGAGGAGAAATTACCTTGCTATACAGGAAAAATTCCACCCTATATATCCTGATAGCTAACCTGGGGGCTAACCCATGGCTACATCCAGTGCGAGCCCTAGGTAGTTATCCGTCTGGTTTCACACCACCGCGTGTTCTGCTTTTTCGGGTCGATCGAAGGCCGTAGGTATCCCTTTGATTAGGTCATTTCCAGCAAGCCTGGTAAAGGGCGATTGCAGCGCGTAGTTTAATCCCTACTACGCCATCCATCTAGTAAAATGTTGACCTTGCTCTGCACCAGTGACACCTTATCCTTAATTTGTAACTTCCTTGAATCAAAGGAATCTAGCACCCGCTTCTTAATCGAACTATGTGCAATAACCGTATCAATGAGGTTTCTTTTTTATACTTGAGGTCATCAAATGGCAGTAGAAGAAGGCCATGTTTCATAATGCTCATCTGAGTAGCAGGGGCCTGTGCTTGGGATGAGGTTGAGCCATTCCATGGATCTTTTTTCAGGTGGGAGGTGGTTGGTGAAGTGGATTTGGCGTCGAAGAGCTGCGATTCGTAAGCCTTTTTTTGGTGGCAGCGCCTACAGAGCCAAAGCTTCTCGTGGCCTCTTGCTTCAATGTCGGCTCCATGTTGATAACTTGTATTCAGTTCAGCACCCTTTTATTCCGAGAACGGTACTGCAGATCTTTGGGAAGCAGGCCACGATACTCGAGAGTATCGAATTGAATATCAAAAATGCAGGCGTGCGAGGTCCCAGAGGCGTCTGGGAAGGGTGATTTTGAAGTCATATTTGACACAATGATAGCACTGTACTCTGAATTTGACAGGGACTGTTAAAAGGATCACGCTTGGGATAAATCAACATCTGACTGTGGAATTTTACTCAGTAATCACCTCCCCAGCTAGATAGCTCACTTATTCTTAAGAGATATATGGCTGGCTTCCTGAGTCTTGACGGTTTGCAGCCAGCTGGTCGTGGAAAAGACTTGATTTTCCGAGGTGACTCCCCAGTTATATAGCCAGTTATATATAATAATAGATCACTAAATGACATACGATGCGTCAAGTAACCGCCTCGACCACCATCGTTGCCCATTATTATTGTACAGTACCCTGTCTAGCTCTCTACCACTGACCTAATAGAGAATGCCCTAGTGAACATAAAGCTATTACTAGCAACTTACCTGGGTTAAAGCTGCTGGCAGTGTGCAATAAAATGATGAACCATCACTCGCTCGCTAACCATTATCATATGTAATAGCTACTACTAGTAGCCGATCGTTTACGCCATCAGCCTAACCTGAGTCTGAACAATCAGGCCTGTTGACTTGTTGCCAGCACTGGCTACCTGCATCTCGCGGTGTTATTTCATATAAGGAATCGATGGCAATCGTTGGGATGAAGTTTGAGTAAGTCGGAATTTCTAGAAGCTCGAAGGGCTAGGAAAAGGTGAGGGACGTTGAGATCGAATGGGCTGACGGCACACAACAGCAGAATGCAACCCGGCCAGTTGCCACCCTTAGATTCTAATGAGAAGGAAGAGGTAGAGCCTGGTAGCCAAGCCAGGCTCTCCCCTCTTTCTATATTTCATTAGACAGCGATGCCGATTGCATGCCTCGGTACTGTACCTCATGCGTTCATGGGAGATGTGCGGTACTACTACGTATGATATCATTATGGTGCTGCAGCTTCGTCCGCAGAGTTATCTAAGCCGTAGGTAGGTAGGTACCTCGGAAATGGAATGAGGGAGGATTTCGTCTAGGCTGAGAGTACGTTTTTGGGTCGCGGAGGACTTAGAAGGAAGCGCAGCTTCGGACCTATCTTGCTTTTCTATCATCCCATAAATAAACAAAACAGTCATCAGTACCATAATAAGAGCGTATGGGGAGGGACAGGGAGAACTCTAGGTAATGGAACAGTATACAGTACTCTCTACCATGTCGAGATATGGGGGGGCGCAGAACTATGTGAGACCTAGTTAGTACCAATAGCCCTAGCATTGTTAAGGAAGAATGCTTAAACTCTCCGCCCAGTTAATATGCTACGTACAGGCTAGGCTAATTGGCATGAATGGAGGGACCACGGACCCCGGCAGTGAGGCTTGATATAGTACATACATGCAGGGAGTAGGCGAGAAGAACGTTTGCAGCACGCAGGAAAGGAAGTGGGAGATAGGAACACACGTCGTCCGATAGAACTACTCTTCAAGATTTGTTAACCAGGAACTCTATGATTCTAATGAGACTTAACGCGCACACGAGGCACTATAGACAGGATATAATCCAATTGTGCCTAGGAACCGAGAACTGTAGTTAAGGTCACAATATAATAATAACTATTAACAGCTAAGGTAACAATTTGATAACTATATACACAAAGACTAGTTAATTAGAAGAGAATTAGAGTATGTTTGTCAGAGCACCGGTGACCATCCCTGGAGCTCCGACCGCACTTATATAAATGCAGATTATGTCTTGTGGCCATGTTGGGTATGTATGTATGTATAAGAAAGCGAAGGTGTGTATATATATATATACTAGTTTTTTGTCCCCAGCTCGCTTCGCCAAATTTTCCAAACTGTGAGTCATTCGCGAAGCAATGAGTCCAGCTCAGATATCTGAATAGCTAGCTACTCCCTCGCCGTTGTCCCCTCAGTAAGGCCACCAAACCGTCTGGAATCGGTTTCCGACGGTTCCCGCATGTGATCTCCGGCAAAAGGGGATTCGTGCGGTGAAATCCCCTGGAGGGCACTGAAGGATAGTCCCAGAGGACCGGGAGACAGGTACCTTGAGGGGGCGAGGCTAGTTATCTGTTTAGCTCGCTGGGGTTCCTCAGCATTCCGGGCGCTTCGAGGATTTTCCCCGGATGGGGTTGCTATCCGGGATGTCACTGAGGGGGCCATCGCAACGCGAGCCGGGTGTCGGCGATGGACTGCCTCATTAGACGTGATAGGGCCACATTGTCGAGTGTCCCATTTCTGTTGTGGAACGGGAGCCGGGATAGGACTTCGTGGCACTTGCCCCCACCACATATACGCGTACGGCGCCTGCACGAAGTAGTCGCCGGGAAGTTGGAGGGGCTGACCAGTGGCTGTCAACGGGTCTGTATGGCCTGATGAACCCAAGTTAGTCATATAATCGTAATTGGGATTTGGTAAGTCGGATGAAACAAACCCGAAGTTGATTGCAGCTCTGCCATATAAGGAGGAGATTGCTGCAACGCCTTACTATATCCTTGCCTCTTGAAAAGCTCGGCAGCCGTGCTCTGATACTCATAAAGAGTTTGCCGCAGGTCCGCACACTCAATTTCTATGGCCTCATTCTTGCTCTCTAGCATCGCATTAACCTTTTCAAGTTCAAGAATGCGCTCCTCCATCTCAGCTAACTGCCCCCTCCTATAGCACCGACCCGAGATAGGGTCGTGTTGAAGACATGGGAGTGCTTTGACCCTGCAGTTATTGCAGCCGCTCGCCTGAGTGTCGCATTTCATCTTACGGTCCTAAAGCGAGATACATTAGAAGACACCTTCAGTGGTAATGCATATACATATACATAATAGAAGAATTAATGTGTATATAGAAAAAAAAAAAATAAAAAAAAATAAAACAAGAATGTTATATATAAAAAAGGAAATGAATAGACTCATAATATAATGACCCATACTATGAGTAGGCGATTGAAAAAAACGTCGAGGAAGGCTGGGACTTTGTGGGTTTTTTGCAGCAGGGGCAGAAAGTAAGTAAGTCGTAGGCGTGCGCCGACTGTGTCATGTAGGCACGTACAAGAACGCAGCACCTTTTCCGACTTCTTTATTACAATTCAATGACTAATCACAAGGGGTTCAATTATGCAAAAGAAATGATGGTGAATGCAAATAAGTGCATACCGTGAACTTACCTGGCATCTTTTGCACGCCGAAGCGGTACGACTGCCACTTGGAAGGCCCCGGAGGCGTTTCTTGGGAGGCTCATGACTTGGGATATCGAGTAGATCATTCTCCTTGGGAATAGCGTAATGATAGGGTTGAAGGATATCATCAAAGCTCGCCTGTCCATCTAGGTCACTTGCTGGAGTATTGGACGTTAGGTAGTCTCCTAACACACCATCGTACCCGCAATCGGAGTAGGGCCTCTTAGTCCCTGCAATACCAGCCATTGTACCAGAGTAATCAATAGGGTTGCTAAAAGCAAAAAGGGTGAAGAAGTTCCCGTAGTCGGATGGTTCTTCGAAGATGGGCAGAAATAATTTAGTAGGTAGGAACCGTGATATCTCTAGGACGTGCAAGGTTAATGGAGTGGGAAATAGCAGAGTAACCAAGGCGAGTCCCGCGACTTTATACCAAGAACCTACGAGTTAGCCTTCAGGGAATGGTATTTCCTTTGGCTTTCTCCGACAGTAACAGTGGAGCAAGCAACTGTTGCTGGGAGACAAACGGATATAGAACGGGGAGTGCCGTATTGGATGCCGGGAGGTGGATCTCAGGGATAGGGGGAAACGGGTTTGTCCGCACGTTTTCCATTATGATAAAGTTATTGTTCCTGAGAGTCTGGGGAAAGGGTAGATGAAAGGCCCCAGCTTCTTTTTGTAATGTGGATATAAGCGAAGTGGTTTGGGAAAAGACGTTTTTTCACGGGCTGTAAATAAATCTAGCATGGATAGCTTAGGGGATCCGGCAAGTCCATGAGACCAATCAATGGCTCATAATAGACAAGATAAACGAATCGGAACAGTGAAGCAAAGCCATTATCGTGAAAAGCCGACGGGTATGTTCCGAAAGTCATAGAGTTAGGACTGTGCTCTTTGTCTCCTTTAAGTGGATTCCTGTTCAGGTTAGCAAACAACGGGACGGGTAGGATGGCCTTGATGAAACAAACGAAGAAAGAAAATGAATGAATGCCAATATGCGTTTGATATCCATCCAGCCTAGTCAAAGGGATCATTTCCCCCATGGGAAAAAGCGTTTGTCCTTCTATCTGGGTCCCGGGAGCCCTAACGCGGCAGCACCCATAAAAATAAATGTCCCAATCTAGAATCAGGTGATGATTTTTAGCAACATCATCAAATGCATGATACCAGCAGCAGAGGGAAAAACCAAGCAGGAAAGAGAGAATGAAGAGACAACTTCGTTTCCCTTCGGATTGCCAGATCCATGGCCTTCTCCCAGGCGCCATTACACCTTACACTGCCAAAAATAAATATTATTGTATCCAGTGGCTGCCAGGAGATATATAGAATTGTGGACTAGCCCCATAGCAGAAAAAATATAGAGAATTTACGGTAAGGGAAGGCAGGATACAAATTAAAATAGAACGAGTAAAAACAATAACAAGTAGAGAGAATGGAAGAGAAAGGAAGGTCAGCAAACAATGTAGAGAATGCATATAAAGATATTCCGTCCAGTATAAGAAAAGCTCATCACTAGCTTCGGGCCTTCGTAGAGCGGCTTGAGGTAAGAGTTGTGGATATATTTGCTTAAACCTCACACGCATATGGGTTTCTCTGGTTGCTCGAATATGCTCCTATAAGGAGTTACCAGGGTGGATGCGTACTTCCAAGGACCCGGCGGTTTTTGTAGGCCTTATAATCGCGTGAATTAAATTAGATGCTGTATAGAGCTTCCGTCAATATTACGTGGTACTGGCCGGACTGGGCATTCAGCGTTGAGTTTGCCATTCCAAGCGACGGTCTTAAAGCGTATTTTGTTGCGACATTTGATGTCCAAGTGACAGAGTGAGATTCTTGTATTGGCTGACATCGAAGAACTGCAACTGATGGCTTTCTTCTACTACAGCCTCGACACCCGGTCGCACGCAGGCAGCCACGCAGTGACAACTCTCGAAGCATGAGCAAATGCAGACCGATGCTACGCAATGAGAGGTCCGAAACAACTGAGCCACAATCAGCGCATAACTACGGAATAAAAAAATTTTTTTGAATCCCTACCGGATCTAACCCCTGCAATTCTTTAGCCGCGGTCGTGAGGTGGATGGTGATATTATTCGTTAGATAGGTGGCAGTCCAAAGATTCGGCAGTCTTAGTAAATTGAGCTACCCCAATATTGGAGCGCCAGGGAAGTCACGGCTCAGTGGGTCCCTGGGCACTGCAGGGTGAAAGGGAACGGAAGAGCTGACCGTCGAGCAGCAAAGAAGGTAGCGGCTAAGCCGCCACGAGGTGAGCCGAGGGAGCCTTCTACAAACTAGCCTACGCCCGTAGAGCTCGGACAGCGGCGGTTGGCACGTATAAAAAGGAATGGATGGAGCAGGGACTCTGGAATAGGGCGCAAACGGCGCAGGCGTATAGAGCGCAGCCAGAGTGGAAGCAGAACCCGCAGCCGCCCTCCAAAAAGGCCGGCATCACGGAACCGTCGAGGGCAAAAAAGAGCCCGGAGGCTTGGCTGTTTGGAAACCCCAAAGCTTCGGGGGATCATCCTATGGTTTCTAGCAAATACGACAACAGGGTGTGTCCTCGGGGAGATCAAGAGCAGGTAAATAGGGCCAGGAGAAACGATGAGTGGGATAGCCTAGAGGCAGAGGGCGTTCACACCAAGATGCAATATACCAAGGGAGACGTTTATAGCCCAAAAGCCCTGTGCAGTCGGCAAGTTAAAAGGCAATATGATTATTTTGTCGTGAATACGAATACATTCATGAATATGGTGGAATTAAAATGTTCTTGTACTGATGAAATCGGTCTTGACATAATCGATGTCGATTCTAGAATTACTATTCAAAATCAACACACTTGAATTGACTATGTCGTAAATGGATTATAATACACATAATCGGAATTATCAGATACTTGGAACGCTACAACACTACCTATTTCCCCCCAAACAAATGTCGTAGCTACGTGTCATTTTTCACCTTCTTAGCTTCTGAATTACTACTTGGATATCCTCCTCAATGTCCTCATCGCTAAGCTCTGCCAATGCCTTCTGAAAGGCCTCGTCACTGTAGGATGCTTTCAATACCGCCAGCATCTTCATCGTTCCTGGGTGTAGTGCGTATTGGCGTAATCCTAGAAGATCTCGCCCTCTTGAAAACAGACGCTCTACCCCTACCTCCGAGGTGGGAATACCAAGATAACGACGCACGACCCTTGCTATTCGAGGGTATCGATATCGGTTCGTTCACCGCTGCTAGTTGCCAGATGTCCGCTCACAAAAAAAACAGGTATATAGCTATCGTCAGATATGCATCACATCAGGTAAGGCATCAACAATCAAGTATGCCAAGCCAAACATCAGCTACGCATCAGGTACCTGACTGTTGCCAGCACTGGATTCACCGATGCCTTGGCAGAAGGAAATTGGGCTTTTGAAGCGGTTCCACACGATCCCTATTGTTTTATTAAGGATAGGATTATCCTATTCTTCTATGTAGATGATATTGTAATTGCGTTCCGGAAGTATCAAACAGACGAAGCAGGCTCCTTGATCGAGAGACTACAAGCCAGATATAAATTAACCGGCGGAAATGATTTGCAGTGGTTCTTGGGAATTGAAACCCTTCAAGATCGAACGAAGAAGGTTCATTTGGCTCTCTCAATCTATCTACATCGCTAATTTAGCACAATCAACGCAGCCATCAAGGGCTCCAATGGATAAAGAAGTGCCCGTATGCCTTACAGAAATGTGGTACCACGTAAAAATGTAAATAACTTAATTCTTATTCTTGATATCTAGTTCTCTCTTTCGCTTCCATGCCCACAACCTTTATAACCCATTGTTCGCTTAGTCATCCGCCTCCTCGCCAGTGTCCGTACAGGGCATACGGTTTGTGGACCGCGACAAGAAGAATTACAGTCTTATGAAGATATCACCAATCAGAGAAGCCTCTTCACATATCAGGCTCCCTTTTCGATGCAGCAGTAACCACAAGACCAGATACTGCCTTTGCTGTATCTCGACTAGCCAAATTTATTACCAATCCCGGTCCGAAACATCATGAAGCCACGGACCGAGTTCTTCTGTACCTGAAGAGGACTCGTTCCCTGGCGCTACAATTTGCCTGGGATGATCACTTTTGAGTTGCAAGCGACGCTTCATTCGCCGATAACTCCATTGACCGTAACGGTTCCTAAAGCATATGCGATGAAATTGTTTGGAATGATTGGATGGAGGGCGAACAAACAAGACATAGTAACGACATCAACAACAGAAGCTGAATTGCTTGCAACTCTCACGGACGATGAAAGAAGCGATGTATATGAGTAGACTACTAAAAGAACTTTTGGTCAGCCTAGAGGATCGTCACATTCGCATCGAATGCGATAACAGGCAAACAATCCGTAAATCTAGTTTTAGAATAAGTAGAGCATTAAGTAAGTACGGATATTCTAATTTTTCTATTATAATATTAGAATATTGCAATAAATCTTGACTTGTGACCCAAGAAATCGCGCAGCTACAAACCAAGTTACCTCACGTCGATATACACAATCATTGGTTGTGGCAAGAAGTTCAACAGGGTTATATCAAGGTCAAGTATATAGAAAGCACTCGAAGGTGGCAGATGGGTGGACAAAAGTTCTGACAAATAATGCCTTCGATCGGTTTGTGAAACATATAAACTCAACAAATGTAGAGGATTTGTTGGCAGAGCTAAGGCAGGGCGATATAAAAGAACTTGATTTTGAAAGACTAGAACCCTCTGAAAATGATGCAGACCGCCCTTTTCTTGAATGAAGTGTTAAAAAGTCACGTTCTTATTTTATCGTGTCGCTGAAGTTCTATATATCTGAACATGTGATCTAGATGAGGGTAATACTTGCACCCATATTCCGATAGAATCCCAGAGACAATAAGAACAAGAATGTCGTCTTCAAGATTCTGCGTGAAGCTCTAACACGCTGTGGTACATGAAAGATCAGAGAGGCGATTCCCAGTGGGTCACTTCTAGATCTCCCCAGACGGCCCCAGGATGACATATATATTCCATAAGCGAGACGATCATCTCGCCTTCTCCCTCGCACGCATTCAAGGCCTTAGAGAGCCGGTCTAATTTAAGTGTCCAGTCCACCGTTCCAGCTTACAGTTGGAGTGGAATCCAGTGATGTACGATACTCCGATCTTCCGTCGTATGGTACGCACTGCTAAGGGGATCCGAATCCCCGTAATAGAACGTTGTCCTGGAGATGCGTTCATTCAAGGTGAGGTAGAACGGTTGAGGAAGGGTATCAAGGAGCGATTTTGGCACAAGCTCCGGAGCCTCACAAAAGAAAAGACAGCTTCGTCAAATGACGTAGTGATGTCTTGATCGACAATTGGTTCTAGCACGGACACTACAGTCATTCAGACGCGGTCCTGAAGCACTGAAGTATGTACTGTACAATTCATAGCCATTACCCACAAATGCAGACGGAATATGGAAATGAGCAACTCATCTTAGAATCGAACGGAGTGCCGGTAGTAGCGCTCAGCGACGCCGGATAACTAACAACATATCATCATCCGTCGCCTTCTTGAATTTTGCGGCCAGTTTTTCAGCTTCGGCAGAAGGATGATACACATAGGCCCCCCCCCAAGCGCATCTCCATGACAGCACCCACAGCACCTTCTTCATCTTGGTCTGCTCTCGATTTCTGCCACTTTTGTTCATCTGTATAGCTGCTGCGGAACTGACACAAGGCGAAATCAATCATGAATACTTTATAGCTGTGAACAGATTCTTCAGCTGATATTTTGTGGACGATGAAATTAGCGGGTCTGACGTCCTCGTTGAGAATACCCCGATGTCCAGTCGCGCGCACAATACGCATGGCCTCTTCGCAAATATTTTGCCACGTGACTCTAGGAGCAAATGAGGTGAGATCTCTTAAAGAGGCCCTTCGATATATTGTAAAAGAATTCCAGGGCAGTCAAGGCACTCGCTAACTCCTGTCCTCTGCAAAAAATGTCCTGTCACTGAAACACGCCCAAGGAAGCGGGGAATATCACTTCCTTGGAGGTCTTCCAACTCCTGATACACTTCCGATTGTGTCATAGAGTTCTTGCATGCGGTTAAAGAGATATGCTTCATTTTGGGCAGTATCCCAGGGTTCCGACTCAGTCTCAAAAAAGCTGTCGTCAAAGCGCAATTTCGTAAGAAAGTCTGACGCTCTGCCATCCAGGATTGATTGCTGGTATTCCTGCTCAATTTCGGGGGTCCGAGGTGGGATTCGATTATCCTCTCGTAGCTGAGGCGCAAAGCGCCGGTCGTACAGCTTCAAAACCAAGCGCTCCTTTGGATAGGGGTGGCTCGGTGCAATGGCCATTATACACGAGAGCGTGAAATCGAAGACTTGGACAATTGTGCCTTCTACAACCTGTTCTTGCATTGGGCGTGATTCCACGAATTGAAATGTTATCTTATTGCCACTAAAGTAGGGGCATCTGCCCATTATCAACACATGACCAACCACTAGAACTGAGGCCATTCATGTCGGCTTATGATGTCCCATTTGTATTTATCGTGCAAGGTAGGACGAGACCGACAAAAGGAAATAGCTAGCATAATATGCAGATACTTGATATCTAATGAGTCTACCTGCCTTTGAACAAGTATACTAGAATATCTAGTAGCCGAGCTTCCGATGAAGTTCCTATCATATGTGAAGTGGCGTGGAGAATTGCCTCGGAAGTCTCAGACCCATTTCTTTGACCTTGGACTCTTGACTTATGTAAACGCAATGACTAACTATTACTAGGTCTGGACCGGGTTACAGTTGAATGGGAGTACAAAAATGCTCGACGGGAGTAGATATTATTCTCCATTCTAAATGCCGCCATTGCCATGCCAATATTTTAGAGTACACAGAGTGTAATATTCCGTCTACTCACTCCCCATCCTACCTGCATATCTAACTTTAAAGCACCGAGCTTCTAAAGGGGATTGGCTCCGGATCCGCTGAGGTTCTACAGAGGCAGAGTTATCTATAAAGGTAGAAACTTCCCTACAAGGAACCCTCTCACCTGTAAGAGACTTCCTTTTACTATTTAGTTTTCTATTCTTCTTCCTAGGGGCTTCCTGCAACCCCTAGGGTCTTTCTCAGACCCTGATGTGATCAGACGCCCCTTCTTCTCTACTTTCTTGTCTTTTCCTTCTTTCCTTCTGCAAGCTTGATCTTTTCGTATATAGCTAGCTGCCTAGAGATAGAGATAGCAATTCATTCTTTCTCTTCCTAGATTGAGCGATCGTTACACTCCCCTCTCTCATGTCACCGTCGATGAAGCACGGACTAGATTGCTACCGGTCCTAGGTAAGAGTTGAGTCTATCCCCTAGGCTCTCCGAAACTATACTGGATTCTGTATTATAAAGATATTACATACAACTCACACGGCAGCTTTCTGCACCAGCAAAGAAGCTTCAACCTCCTTTTATGTGACATCGTATGGAATAGCCGGTACTTAAGCAGTACACCTTCTTAATTCCTACTAGAGCCACTATATCTTACTTGGCGCCACCTACTGAAGGGAGACTTTAGCCCAGGAGTCATGATAAACTTATAATATATAGATGCGTGGCTAGATCGTTTGTGCTAGTGCTTGTGATGGCAATAGTGGAAGACTAGCCTCTTGGGTAAGCTACGTAATCCTCTTGGGTTAATTGGTGCATATACCTTGACTGGCATTATGTGGTTCCTAGAACCACGCCTTTGCTCCCTAGTTTGAACCGGTCTGTTAGTGACTTAGCCGTTCAAACTAACAGCACAATTATCTTGGTATGCATTATTATTTATAAATTTTATCATTAACTGGAGCTTATATCTTTTGTAAAACATTCGGGTGCCTATATCATTATCATTGATGCATATCCTTTATCCCATATATACCTAATGCCTGGTATGTTTCTTATGATTGTTTCCATACAGAGCACTTAGCTGGCACCGAACGTAGAATAACCCTACCTGTAAGCGTAAAGGCGGGGTCAATGATGTTTCTAAATCACCCCTTCCCCATTGCCAAGGTAGTATTAAACATTTGCCGGTTTTGATAGAAACGCTTGGCGGCTATCCGGCCTGGCGGCAACGCAAGTCCTTTATAAGTATCTATTACCTATGACTTCATTAACCCTCTAGAAATCAAGTCTCCCTGCCGATTACATGTGGATTCAGGACTTTTAGTATTAATAGGTATCTCTTTCAGTGCCTGCTAGCTGCTATGGAAACCTACGTTGCCCCTTACCGAATTTGCAAGAGGCTTGAAGGTTAGAAGACAAACTGTTAGTGTTGTGGTGTAGAGGAGGCTATTATTGAGGAGGGATCGTATATCACAGGCCCACAATCACAGCAATACTTGAGATAAATGGGTCGAGCAAGCCTGCATGATCATATCCCATGGAGATTGCAAAGGTGCTCTTCAGGTAGTAAAGATATAAAGCTCTAGAATAGGCTGGATGTTGGTTCGCTTACGGGACTGTAATGCGTACCCACTAGGCCTTTATCGGGCTACACCACTCGACCAAAAGGTCATAGAAATGTTGAGTGTATACTCAGCATTACGGCCTAGTCCATTATATAGCTTCGTGCATTACAGAGACGCACATGGGTTTGCAGAGTGTTGTTCAAAACTTGATTCTTTTCTAACTGATGAGGAAGAAAGGGATCATATATCATACGTGTGGGTCGTGCGACCCACGTCACGACACTGGCAGCGAGGGAGAGAAGAAAAATAAAAAAATTCGCAAGTAACCAGTATCAATGAAAATACTATATAAAACGTGTTGGAAGAGTTACTTACTATATGATAACAAGCTTTATGAGCTAACACGTAACCCAGTCATGCGATCTTCGGATGAGCCCCTGTACCTAACACCGTGGATAGCTCCCCTCTTTTTCCTAGAGGAAGAAGAAAAAAAGAGAAGAATAAGAATCATTTGAAACCCTCATACCGGTTTATACCGACAGTTACTGAGAGCGACAATCTGCGGGGGGCATCTCATTCGGCAGTAGGGCGGAGGGCATGTCATTCAGTGATAGGGTGGCAACACTCGGTTGTAGCGCCTTCTTTGTGTAATAAGGTAGGTTTGACAACGGTCGGACCCAATATTTGTGGGGCCACTGGGTAACTCGACCTTGCATGTTTCATTATCAATAGAGAGAAATTGGAAGGGGCATTGCCAGCGATCCCTCTCCCTTCAAACCGGGAGATCAGAGATCAGTGGGAGGTGATGGAGATACATGGTATTCGGTCCATTCTGTTGGCGCAGGGCGTTATTTGTGAGTGTGCGGAAGGCGAGGCATTGGCCGGTATCGATGACAGTCTCCTAGAATGTGTCATGGCAGTATCTCTGGCGAGGTTTCCGAGCGATAGTGGAATAAGTGAACAGGTTATCAGCCATGGGAGGAGTTGACTTCGTCAGGTAATGGTAGGCAGAGTGATTTGCTAAAGTCGTTGCAAGATGTCAACCATCCAGTGCTTGTTCCTGCAGGACTGTGTACAATTCATTGGCAACCTATACTGCACGGGATCTCTGGGCATAAAACACCGTTTTACATGGAGATAGATGATCTCGCAGTCGCCACGGTTCTTTGAAGGTTTGCTTGGTGAATGTGGCAAAGTCCCCCTGATAGTACCCATAGCTGATCATCTCGTCACCCATTCTCATCATAAATTTGTATTTTCTAGTTGATGTACATTTATTTCATCAGCGGTGGACCGGGCGACATAGGGGAGCGTTTATGCGGTAATGAAGGGCCGGAGGCAACTTAAATGTTGGGGCTCTCTGTTGCGTACCTACATAGTTATAAAGGTGACTGAAATCTGTACGCTAAATGGCTAGCCGAGGAGACCGCCGGCGTAGAGAAGATTAGGTCCTTTCCAACATCGGCCTCGGCGCCACAGCTTGTGGACTCTAAGCCTCATTTTTCTCTTTACACCTCTCACAGTATCCCATTCGGTCTTTTTCAAGTTCAAGGTGGAAGTCCTCAAGTAGCTTCCAGTCTTATCTTCAAGCTGACTCTGCGGCTGTGGGGAAGATAGTAAGCCTAGAATATCAAAATTGGGGAGAGAGGTTCAAGTACAGAACGCGGAGGAGTAGGGATGCAAGGTGGTTGAGGTGTGGCAGTAGGAGTCCTGCCAGCCCTTCTAGCAGCTCGACGGCTTTGGAAGGACCCTTAAAATTGTTGACTGTCGTTCTATGCTAGAAATTGGGGATTGAGTCTTGGTGCGATAGGGGCGACGTGGATCGAGCGATACATAATCTCCCACACGATTCAGTAACAGTAGAACTATTCTGCAGTCAATACAGGAGGGAAGACTTTGGAGGAAAGGTCATCCGGATTTGAAAGGAAAGACTGAACTAGAGCTTTTGTACACCTCCCTCAACACCCAAAGTCCATCTTAAGGGCCAATCAAGAAGTATAGCAAAGAGGACATTAGTACCTAGGTAGGTTAGCTGCATTGGGTTGAGAGTTAGTGACCCAGGCGGTCAATCATGTGATTGGGAAATTATTTTTTGCCAATTCGGTAGCTAGATTAATGACCAGTAAAACGTTAAAAAATTTTCAGCTAAAGAACATGGCCACGTGGGCGGAAAAAGTTAAGAAGCGCTAGCGTAGATTCAATAATTGGTGGGGTGAGCAAACATAACAAAATTAGATCTAATCTTCCAGAAACACGTGATTCTATGCTTTTTGGGGGGGGCTGACTCTAGGAACTTAAGGTCACTGAGATTACTATTTACGTTGTTGTTGCATTGTTTAACGTCTTTAAGCGGCCGAAAGGCTGCATTAGATTACTATTTACTATGTAGTACATAGTACTCATTTCATGGTTTATAGGATCTCAGCCAACAGACAAAAGTGGCCAGTGTGAAGCCCTCTCTTACCTTGCCAATAATATTCCTCTCTAAAGTACGTGGAAGCGCTCTTTCCTGTCTTTGATGTTGCTAACGCAATCTAGCTAGCCCCCGCGCCTAAATCTCCTGTCGAGCGATCATCCTAATTACGGTCTTTCTTGTCCTAGCTTATCTTATAATTAGCGATCTGTGACTTAAAAAAAAGTCCGATCCAACAACTCAGACCTATGTCGACAATCCCGGCCTGACACTTTACTAGAATACTGGCAGATGGAAGCGGGCTCATGGGGACTACAAATCCAAGACTGGCGGTTTCTATTGTGGAATCGCCTCCAGAGTACCTGGTTTGCCTCAAAAGAAAGGCCAAAATCGTTGCCTCCTTTTCAATGGGTACAAGCGAACCTAGTGTGGAGGATGTGATTGCAGAACTGGAGAAAATGGCTGATGAAGCTTTGATTCAATTACCTTACCATGTACTACTTATCATTCTAATAAAGCCGCCTTTGATTCTATGTTAACCCTGTATAGTTTATATTACTGCGCCTTATAGGAATCAAATACAAATGTAAGAGTATACTCGGTGCGGTATGTGATGGCCTTGTTGTTAAAATAAAGGATTTATGCACTCGGGGATATTGGAAAGTTGATGGCGTATGTCATTAAAGAGCCGAATAATTCCTAAGCAAACCCTGTTACTAAGTTTAGCATCTCCCGTCAGAGATTTGCTACTATAGATAGCTAGTGTGTTTGTATGGACCCTTTAAGGGATCCTTTATTTAGCAGGCCGATTCTCAAGAATAGTATCACGGAGAGCCGATGCAGCTGAACTGACTTGTGGCTGAAGCTGACTTGCGGCTAAATCTGACTTGGAGTTGACTGAGTTGATGGAACACAGCGGGTATAGATGAGAGATTGAGGGTCAGGGGTTGAGGATGCCTTTTCTATATAGAAGACATGTGTTACGGGCTAACCCCGCCTAGGTCTCAGTAATATATATGGGAAAGAAAAAGGAGATCTCGTTGGAGAAGGAGAGAGCAGGAAGGGAAATAGGGAAGTCTGTGAGGATATTGATAGCCCTCTCGGGCAGGCCTGAGCACTCACTAAATGACAAGTAGTTCTCAGTGCTAAGTGAACCAATAAGATACTTGAGAAGCGTGCCGCCACTATACAATTACAAGGCCAAGCAAAGGTATCGGGGGAGTCAGCTGTGAAGACAGATTATGTTCCGCACACAGATTATAGTTTTGCCCAGCCACCCTTCATGGTAACGACCTGCGAGAGATCATTGACTTGGTAGTAGTAGCGGATGACCTCGAACACAGTGCGCGATTCGGCATCAATGCGCGTCTATCCTCCTTGAACTCGCTCTCTTCACTTTCCCCGGGGATATTATGCCCTGTGTGTTGCAAAATGTTATTGAAACATTGTTCAAGCTGTGGAATCAAACGAAGCTAACTTTTGAAAGGGGCATTCCGCCAGTTGAGAATCGTCCCCTCTCAAAGGCTTCAATTATCACGATCAGCGAAAGTCTCTTGTCTACCCAAGGGGAGATTCCAACATACTATCTTGGTCATGCTCCTCCTACTGAATAATGACTTCGTACTTACTGACCTCTTTACACGGCAAGTTACCTCCTGCTGCCAGACTAAACGCCTTAGCACAAGCACTACAACCGTAGGTCTGGGTCACTGAGATAACATATGAGAAGCAATACCTCTAGTAGCACCTTTGGTCGTTTCGTTTAAAGGTCATAAATCGCAGTGGTGAACTCTAATCAGATAGAATAACACAGCAGAAGGCTTTCTAAGGCTTTGGAATTCGGTTTGTCGGGCCTAGATAGATCGTTAAAATCCAGGTGGAATATGGAAATCAATCATTATAGTAGACCCCGAGACCACCACCCTCAGCTAGCTATGAGCAGTGAGGGATTTCGGTGAGAATGGGGAGCTTCATAACACGTATCATTTACCTACCTTAGTAGTCCCGGTTGCTCCATACTTATAATGTAGTTAGTTATACGTATCTATTATACATACTGGTATTGAAGTTCCAGGTGCTGGAGTTATTGGGGGAAGGTCTTGATGTGAAAGCTAATTGCTGGGTAGATAAAGCAGAGGGAATACTAAGGGAAAACCAGTCCTCGTTTCTGGTTCCCAAAAAGGGTGCCATGTCGCCCAGCCCACCTTCTTTCCCTTCTATTTTCTCTTTTTTTCTTTTTTTTTTTCCAAGTCGCTGCTAGTGTCGCGACATGGGTCGCGCGACCCACACGTATGATATATGATCCCTTTCTTCTTCATTACTTAGAAAAAAATCAGGCTTTTGAACAACACTCTACAAACCCTTGTGCGTCCCGTAAGCAAAGTGATACCCAGCCTATTCTAGAGCTTTATATCTTTATTATATGAATAGCATCCTCTGCAAGCTTTATATGATATGATCTCACAGGCCTGCTTGACCTGCTTATCCAAAGTATTGTTGTGATTGTGGGCCTGTGATCATACTACAACGCCAACCGTTTCCTTCCCAGAAGCCTTCTTCTAACCTTCAAGCCTCTTGTCGGTCTCTTGCAAATTCGGTAAGGGGCAACGTAGATTTCCATAGTAGGCAGCAGGGGCTAAAAGAGATACCTATTAATACTCAAAGTCCTGAATCCACAGGGAGACCTGATTTCTAGAGGGACAATGAAGTCATGGGAAAGAGATACTTACAAAGGACTTGTGTTGTCTCCAGGCCGGATAGCTAGCTGCCAAGCATTTCTATCCAAACCAGCAAAGATTTAATACTACCTCGGCATGGGAAAGGAGTGAGTTAGAAACATCATTGACTCCATCTTCACGCTTACAGGTACGTTTGGTGCTGGCTAAATGCTCAGTATGGAAACAATCATAAAGAACATGCTGAGCATTAGGTATATATGGGATAAAGGATAGGCGGGAGTACTAACAGACTGGTTCAAACTAGGGAGCAAAGGCGTGACCCTAGGGACCATATAACGCCAGTCAGCACTTAATATTAAATGTGTGTTTTGAAAATATTCTTCATAGTCACCGGTATATGCACCGGTTAATCCAAGAGGATTACCTAGCTTGATCCAAGAAGCTAGCCTTCCACTACTGGCCCGTGAAGCAGCCATCACAAGCACTAATGTAATCCTACTGTCACTATCTGGGACCGGCACAAACAGTCTAGCCACGCATCTATACATTATCGGTTGATCAATGGATGTTGTAGCAGAAAATATCAAGCATCTCGCGCAAGCACAGTTCCATCAGCTCATTGAGGACGTTGGTGTCGCCACCTTTACACTCATCACGAGGCGGTCGTCGGGCCCCTGGCGTTGGTGAGGAGGGCACGAAAACATCGGACGATGGCGGCGGAGATAATGAACTTGACCGTATAAATGGCAGAGGGTGCCGTGGGGTCGGTGTATCCACGTCTTCAATGATGGACAACTCGCTCGAAGGGTCTAGGGCACCCGTTCTACCATCAACAAAAAATATTGGGACGTTGGGAGGTAGAGTGGTCCATTTCGAAGTAGCTTGACTAAAAGAAAGGCGGGCTTTTGATTGATGGTATTTTAAAGTGAATAATCCTCAGTGTTGATGACAAAGCGTTGGTTACAAACACGCCCAGGTCCTCTCAAATGCGGGCGTCTGAATAATTCTGTTTGGTTTTGGTGCTAGTTGAAACATTCATCGGCACGCGCCCGAGGCCTCGTTATACTAGGCCGATTCGGGAGTGAGCCGGCTCAGCCGTGATCTAAAAAGGCATGGGAAAGAAAAGGGAAACTATGCAATCAACTACATATCTCTACGGAGCCTGCCCGATCTTTGCCCATAGGTTTGAAACTACCTGAGGGCCCTTCCCTTCGGGGCAAGCATCGCTAGAGCTGCGGATTTCTCATGGAGACCATCGCCCAGAGCCAACGTCCATATCAAAAATTATTCCTCTACCTCTATCCCACGACATAGCTATAGCATCCTCGTCGGGGTGGGTCTACATGCATCATACCCATTAGCTTGTCATCCTCAACACCCTTAACCGGATGATTTTTTTCAACTTTGCTAAATGGCAGTTAAGGTCACGGACAGGGACGGGTAGCCAGCTGGAAAAGAGAGAGACGCAACGGGGCTACCCGGAGCCGTGTATGAGAATCAATAAACTGGAGAGAGAAAAATAGAGGGGAAGCTACGGGCTAGATGAAATTCTCAAAAATATCAAGGAGGATGCAATGATAGATAATATATTGATGTTGAATTATCTATAACTACCATGTGCTTCTGGTCTTGCTTCTGCACTGTACGTACTTGGAATATCCCATGAAGTCGATCCTTCACCATTACTCTCCTCTCTTCATTACTACCTAGCTTAGCGGTTAGTAGAACGGCTTGCCGGTCTGATCGCCCTCCCGCCATGCACCATTGTGGATTTGGAAAAGCTGATATCGCGAAGAAACATGCCGTCTTCTGCAAATGAATCTTAGGCCGCAAGCCCGAACACGGTTGCAAAATTCTAAATATTTTTTAACACGTTCAAAGATTTGCTCAACGGGAGATTGAGACTTTCTATATAGCTCACGACTGAAAGTCCCTCTGAATCTCTTATAAAAAGATAAGCAACGGCTATAAACCGTCATATCCCAGCCATGGCGACCTAATCCCGATGGTCTAATTTCAGCACGAAAGATTTTGGGGCGTTCGTATAGTTATCGTAGGATACACTCTCGTAGCGGAGGTATAGGTGGTTGAAGACAGCCGATATATAGTTAGGTAGTGTAGCGGGGAAGTGAACATTCCAAAAATCCCCCCAAGTCTCGCCTCGCTGGTAGATACCATACAAGTTAACGTTAATCATAGTTAGTAGCTAGTAAAATTTCTAGACTAGAAATGACTCATGGCATAGTCTCCAAGCCAACACACTTGAAGTCATAACTCCTACATAGATAAGATTCTTTCTAAATACAATCCTTTGCCATCTAGGCCATTTATCTACCTTTTAGAGCCCACAAATGAAGTGGTGGTGCATAGAGAAAGATGCAAAAAAACTCTGCCAGGTTCCAGCCTGTAACGCAGATGCCCACGAAAAAGGTCTAAGATAATACCGTATCCATAAGAGCATGCACATCTATAAGAATTAAATATGCTGCAGAGCCCAAGGTATTGGCATGCAATATAGTACAGTGCGAGAACAGCACTATGAAAAATATAGTCAACGCTAGGAACAATGTAAAGTAGAGACGCGCCACATCCCGTTCATGAATCCGAAAGGTACAACAATACAATAATTAACCCAAGGAAGAAAATGAGGGTATCAATGGCATATGTATATATGAAGGAACTAGGCATTAGACATTCATATCCGGTCCGATAGTCGATATCTGCGGGTATGGATGATGGTCATAAAGATACAGGCGTTCTATTATTTTTCTGTTAGTTAGTTTACCCTGCGAAATCCGTATTGCGTCTTTGTCGGCGTGAGATCATGAGCTGGCCACTGCCATCGTCCCCCTTCTCGCGTGAAATTCGGAGATAGACCCGGAGGTGGTCGAAGACTGTATGATGTTCCTTGACGGAATTGGTGCGGATCCTGACCACGATGGACAGATTCATGCACAGATTCATGCACGATTTTCCATTGCGGTTTCCCATTTCCATAGTGTGAAGTCAACCCCTCCGCTCTAGCGAGATTAAAGTCAGTTTCCATCGCATCAACCACCGAATCACCCCGACGTCTAGCTAGTAAATTGTTTGTAGAGTTTGAGGCGTATGGTCTTGGAAGCCGTTGGCGTCGCGATAGCATTACATTATCAATATTCTGCGATAGTGACCGGTCTCGAGAGACTTTTGATAAATAGGTTGGGAAAGAGGGATCAGTGCCGGGATACCCCTGGTGTGCCAAGGACGAAGGATGGCCTCCATGGAACCTGGTCACGCTTTCCATCGGTTCAATTTCAGCATCCGAACTGGCTGGTGTGGAGAGGGGAATTTTCTGGTATTTAGTGGACGAACTTCCATTCGCCCACGGTGGTGGACGTTTGCCTTCCTGAGTTTTCTTTGACGGCGTGGGGTGCTCCTTTATTGGACTCAACTTCCTCCCTAGGCCAAGACCCAACCCCGGCGATAAATTGCGATCTTCATACATGCCAACAGACTCAAATCCCGTAGGTGAAGTCATAGGACCGGAGTGATTCACCCGCGTTTCAAAGGCTAAGGAATGTCCTCGAGCACCGGCTTCTCGGGGAAAGCTCTTCAAATGACTTACCCCAGAGTTCTGCGAGCACGAAACAGCTCTCTGCCTAGACGGGCTATATTCCGAAGGGGAGAAAGGCTGGGCCCCACGCCCCTCATCCAGTTCACGTGTGGAATCACTATCAGATAGTTGCGTCGCTAACCCCAACCCTACATAAGTTGGATCTCCGAGTCGAGCAGTGTCCAAAGGAACCGCTCGGCCGCTTTGTAGCTTTTCCAATGCATACATCACTGCACGAGGATCGGACAGGTAAGCCATGTTCGGCTCTCTATGAAAAGCCCCACGAACCAGCCTAGAGTCTCCAGCGCCGATGCCTTGTTTGGCCGCTACTTCAAATGGCATCCCGACGTTACTAGATCGCTGTGAATCATCAAAGATTGTTTCATAACTCTCACGGCCAGAATTTCGATTGCTGATCCTCAATGGCTCGGGAAATAATGCATAGTCAGGCTTATCGGGAAGTAATTGAGATGGTATACGATGCGAACGAATGCTTTCCGGAGACACTTCTAGATCTGACTCAGGTGACAGAGCCCTATCGAGGTGTTCTATTTGTGTTCCCGCAGAACCCATGGATGGGACGGCGCGGACTGTCAACTTCAAACGAGGCTGCTGAGAATTTGGATCTATGCCGTCTTCCCCGGGATTGCGCACAAGACCTGGAGCAGGGTTTCCTGGGGGCGGTGGTACAAAGTCTGGCCGCTCCGACATTGCATCACCTGTCTCGAAATCTTCCTTTTCCTGAGCCTCCAATTTTTTCTTTCTGATTTTCCTCGCGTAAAAGAACAGTAAGAATCCTGCCAAGAATAGAGCAGCGGCTCCACAAGCCAATGATATACCAGCAATGGCGGGTTTGCTAAGCGGTGTTGCTGATGGAGCTGCGGTCGAAGATGCTGGTTGAATTGTAAAAGAAGATGAAGATGTAATTTGAACATTACTGCTAGTGGTAGGAATGGATTGAATTATGCTAGAGAGCGTCAAGGAGCTGGTGGGTGTAATACTGCTGATTAGTAACGGAGACGTTAATACCGGCGTTATTGAATTCGAGACATAGCCTGGATTCTGGGTGCTTGTTGCAGTTTTTGTGATTGTAGCCGTGATCACGGTGATAATTTCCGTGGTTGTTGTGATGAAAGCCATCTCAGGATTAGAGCTGCAAACAGGGTTGGCGTTGAGTGACTCGGCAGTCTCGGTCGAGCAAGAGGATGCAAAGCATTTCGCAACAGCAGAATTCAAATCAAATGCGTTTTCTGGGGACTGGTTGCATAAACAACTGAGATCCGATGCGTCAAAGCACCCCCCAATCAAAGATTTGGTTATGATCGGTTCGACACAGCACCAGGCACATGATGGAATCTTAGGGATAGGAGACGAGGTATCGCACGTGGTGTCTGAAGCATCAATGAACCAAAGCAGATTCGGAGACAAGATAGTGACAGCGATGGATTCTTGGATTGAGAAAAGACGCATAGTGTGGTCGTCCTAGGGAAATAATAGTCAGTTATAACGAATGAGGGAGGGAGGATCTTTGTCAAAGTCATTCCATACCTTGCTCTGGCGCAGGCGCGGGGATGGAAGCCTGCAAAGTGGCACCGAATCATAGTAATTCTACCTGAAAGAGAGGAACCAGGACAATGATGATTCGAGCGGGATAAGCCGCGGTGATAGAAGCATCTCAATAAGCCATGAACTTCCCAAGAGCATAAGAGGGATAACGGCAATCGAGTGGAATGGGATAATAGGGTGAAGATGTCTCGACACCGGGGATCCCGCAAAAGATAGAGCGAAGAATACTAGGTGGTACGATCGTACAGGATATTTAATTTTCATGAAAAGCAAGAACAACAAGTAGATCTCGAACCGGTATCGAGTGCCTCACGATCAATCACCCCGGCTGGGAGCCATGGTGATACTTGCCCACAAGTGACCAGGCGCTGCGCAGGCGCTATGGTATTAGGTATGAAACTGGGGGCCATCCGAATTCAGCTAAAGGGCAAGTAGACCGGTGGTATGCCAGGCAGAGAAAGCAAAAAAGCGAGAAGCAAGTATAATAATAATCACAATACTATCATGGCCTGCAAGATGTACGCGCTGCGTGGCGCTTCTGTCAGGGTGCTCCGAAGTCTGGACAGACCATGGAGGAGCGGCTCGGTTCGGCGACGCGATCAATGAGAGCCTGTGAGATTGCTAAGTGCAGGAGTAGGCCTTGCACAGCCGCTGACGTCGAAGCTTCCAATAATAACAACAGCCCGGATATGCTTGTGCACATTTTTGGTGGCCCTCTATTATTAACAGCTACTAGTGACTATTAGGTTAGTCCATAAATTTATTATTATGATACATTAAACGAAGCAGTTCCACTGTCATCCGCTGCCTACCACTCATTCATATATGTACACAAAAGCCAGCAATCAGCGGCTACGACCGCCACAAGACAGAAGATTGGACTAGCAACCACGACTGAAACCACTTTGAAGCAGGAAGGATCTCATAACGGGCGTTTCCAAGAATCGAACTTGTACGGAGGACCACGTGTGACCTTCAAAGGAATCGGGAGAATACTAGTAGGGCTGGAATGAGATTGCTCTATTAGAGTCTGTATCTAGATACATGACGTGGTAGTATGCCATTAAGCCCACCATCTTGCAAGCAACCCATTCACATTCTCCGAGTAACGCACATGAGCAGCGAGGAACGCGAGCTCTAAAAAAACAGAGCTGGTATCATCCGATGTGAATGCAATGAAGAACGATCCACTGCGCCCAGAAATAAGGCATCCGAGGCGATGAGTACAGTGTCTTAGTACTGCGAAATCAAGGTCCTAGTTGTCCCACCATTCCCGTACACGGTTGCTCAGGCTAGAGGGCAGTGAAGCCCATGACAAGCAACGGAACAGTGATAACTAACAACTACTTGACGAACCGCAACCCGCGAAGGCTGCTTGATCGGGAGATGTCTTTTGGAAGGAAAAGCGTAGGAGAGAAGAGTGCGTGGGGTACATTCAGTACTTGAGAATTATATAGCTAGAGGAAGGAGGTCAGTCCGGACGAAATGGCGAAACTATCGAAATTGAATCCCTTCGAGTATGGGCGGTCTTACAGAGCATGAATGATACCAGGAATATAGCCCAGGATCGTCAGACAAATGTTGATGAGCAAATCAGCGCCACATCCCCGCTCCAGGAAAACCCCCAATGGAGGCAGGATGATAGCGCAAATTATCTTGCAGATATCTCTATCCAGCCGATGTTAGCATTAGACTAGTCCCTGGGCCCTTGCAGTCCTGAGCAAGAAGCTTAAGGGTCTGCCAGCTAGGTGAGGAAGCATATGGGTTGGGGCGGCTTACGATGCAGTGAAAGGCATCTTGACCAGTATCGATGTGTCACGGTCTGGTTTTCGAAAAAAAAAGTAAAGAAAGAAAGATAAATACGATAAATACGACGTGAGACTCAAAGGGGTGGGCCTGGATGGTTGAGGACACGGAATGAAGGAGCTCGATCTGTCTGAGAATAGAGAAGCAATTGATCTAATAAGTGGAAGGCAAGATTTGCTTTAAGTAACCGTGAGCAACCGCGCTTAAGCAGGGTTCAGTCACCAACCCAAAAGTCGATTTGCGCGGAACTTTTCAAAATTGAACCTGGTCCTCACCTGGTCGTGGCTGACGTCACATGTGCACCGCCATAGCTTTGTGGCGTGATCCCAGATCTCTATTCGGTGATTGGCTATGGAGCTGAGCAGCACCGACCACTAGACCAGCTCCGGTCTAGCTCCTGGGGTCGATATGACCCTGACAATTCGTCATCTTTCATTCTAGTTTGCCTAGATACACTATCATAATTATTTTATCATTCATCAAAGGGCGTTAGAATTCTACTTTACAAATGACATCAGCCCTAGAATTTAGAATACGATCTTGAAGACTTCTTTTAATATTATGCCTACTAACCTAGTACATGCGTACGTATAACAGACATCGTATAATACATATAACTAAGTATAACTATATATTATATTCTACATATGTATATACTGCTTGGCCTACGCATGCAATCTTCAAAAGCTGTGGAGTCACGGCAGGTATTCTACAGTACATTATTATGCAGGAATTAATATATTGGAAGGAAATCCCGGCCATATAGGTCCTAATCGTACGTCATTTCAAGCTTTGCTCTCGATTATTCTCAAGTGTACATATCGAACTTATTATTACCCAAGTCTCCACCGCATTTTCTCGCAGACGCTGCATTGACGCCGATCAGCCTATAGCTACTCCATAAAATATAAAATATGTACCATGATACTATAATTAAGCGCCAAACAAATAGGTGCCTTGTAGCTAGCTACTCTAGCGAGAACAAATCCTTCATATGTAGCATACAGAGCTTTTATCAGCTATCCTGTCGGTTCTCATCATGAGCCACCAGAAATTATGAACTAGCTCTACTTAGTGCCTTGTTAATAAATATATATCTATTATACTGCCATAGAAGCCGTGAACATACCTACAGTAGCCTGGCGAATGGTCATGGAGAAACCTTCCCTCTGCTGGCTTCATCTACACGTGACTGCGTAACTCTGCTAAGCCAACTAAGCATAATAATTGTTATTACATGTATAACCTCCCAAACGTTGGAAATCTTTTTTAGCGCCCGTCATCACGTGGAAAATGGAACGTACTTGGTATTATATCTGCAATCGGTCACATGCAAAGCAAGGCAGTGACGCTGCAAAGTCTTTCATTTTCATTCTACCTTCAAAACTACAGCATACTTCTAATGTGTTTGGTATGATAGATGGATCATAATCCGGATAAACTACTGGTAACTTGGTAAAAATTCGTATGTATGATATAACTCCAAGCTGTCTATCGGACGAGCCCGAACAGTACCACAGAGTAATACCATGATAATTCTGTATAGTCGGCGTACAGTACAGTAGTCACACAAAGTTACCCAAATTCGATTTGCGCAGTACCAAGAATCCATAAAGACATCCAAAAGTGGAAATATCTTGGTCACGCTGAAGAGAGCTCAGATGGGAAAGAAACGGGATCATTAAGATTTCAAGCGGTCCACGTAGACCTACTAAAAATACCACATTTATTTATTTATTCAAGTTTAGTCCGCATGCAGCCTTCTCGGCTATGGCAGACTATACATGATTCAATGAACTCTTAGAGTCGGCCGATACATATCAGTTTCTTCACAGCTCGTATTTTCGGTGCATTTTCCTCCAATCGCCTTTAGTGCGCAGAGCAACTAGTAAACTCTCCTTGGGATCTAATTACCTGAGCCCCGCTTTGATGAGGTAGGTTCGGTACACGATTGGCTCTGAGCTACACACTAGTAAAGTGGCGGCGGCAGCTAACCGGGGATCCTAGGTACTCTCTAATACATAGCTCTGCTTACTTGCTGAATACCTGTGCGAGCAAGATTTTTGATGGGAGGACCCACGGCGGCTCTCGATCGGGAAGACAGGTCCCAAACGAGAACCACGGACGCCAAAAAAATCCCACATAATTACTGGATAGGTAGTATCACTTACGCCTCTAGACGTTTCTCACTCTCGTCTTCTAACAGCATGTTTCACTGGCCCCTCGAAAACGATGGTAATTCCGTACACCACACCAAAACCCCTCCCAAACAGCACATGTGTTAGCACTTAAGTTCCTCCCCTATTCACATTCATTCACATTCATCATGGCGACTGCTACGACTAGAGCCGCCAAGAAAAAGCCCAATGGGAAGGCCGAGGCCTCGGCATGTGCTGTGCGACGTGTCGCATGTGCGTCTGAATGGCAACTCTGCCCACCATCTACATGAAGGACACCAGCCGGAAGATGGATGTGGGAACCCCTATAGTGACAGACAAGGAAACTCTGAGAGTGACATGATGGTAGACAAAGCATGCGAAACGACGCCTGGGCCCGACTTCATTGATCGGCTCTTGGAGAGACAGATGAAGGCAAGAGCTGAGACGATGGAATTCTGCCATGGGTTTGATAACCTTATCAACCAAATGCTCGACAAATGGGGGACAGACCAGGTGGTGCCCCGAGTGGCCCACGACCTAATGGAGTACATGAGGGCGTGCGTCATCAAGCACATGGGACTCGGAGATAGCCTCTCTCGTGAGAAAGTAACGAGTGCCCCTCCCTGCGATGTACAGGGAAAGGAAACGATCCCAAATAAGGAGCAACCCGAGCGAGCACAGGCTAAACAAGCAAGCCCGCTACGAATGGACCTTGAACCCAAGGAAAAGGCCTCTCAACCCGGGGCCCCAAAGGGCTACGCCGAGATGGCTAGGAAAGCGGCACCTACGAGCCTCCCAACGCGGCCAGCCCAATCGAATAGAGTGTTCATAAGGCTGCCAGAAGGCTCGGCCCTCTGGTCCGTACACCCGCTATATGTCGGGAAGACGATCAATAGCATCCTGCTGCTCGGAAAAGAAGTTGAGATGGCCTCCTTCGTTCGAACTGGGATCACAGTCACCGAAAGCTGGGACTACCGCCGGAAGATTTGTTGTCTGACAAGGAGAAAATTTCCTAAGCCCTTGGGAACGGACAAGTTGAGGGTGATGATAAATGAGTAGTGGTTAAAGTGCCCGACTTTCCCAATGAGAATGACAATGTTGAATGGGAAGAACAACTTATACTCTAGAGATGTCTCGATCGAAAGAGACGTCCTCCCAGAAGTAACCGAAGCTTTCGGTGTCCCGGAGACTATAGGGTGTGAGACCGCCTCGGTGCAAAAGGTGCTGGGGAATTCGTAGATCACAAGTGTAAGGACACGCCAAGGTGCAGGCTTTGTGGTAACCCAGGTCATCGGACAGCTGAGCACCCACTCGAATGCTGCATCAAGTGTAGTGTTGTGAACTGCGACGGCGAGCATGCAGTAGGCAGCCCATCATGTCCCGATTTCTCGGAAGCCTCTGAGGTGTGAAAGCCAGCATACGCTGGGCCGTTTGCATATTTAATTTGTCTTTAGATTTCATTTTTTCTTCATCTGTTTACCACGACACAGGCTACAGAGCACCCAGGGTCTTTGGGAGGTATTACCTCCTATGTACATACATTTACTAGTAATATAGTACTGTCCTATGCGGCTTTTCAGCCGCCTAAAAACGTTAAATAATACAACAACAATCAGCTCAGACTTGAAATCAAGGGCTTCCTCAAAATAATAGCAATTTGGGTCGAGACACTGCAACGTAAACGGCTCCTGTCCTATGCAGCCTGGCACCTCAATGCCACCTGCGACGTGAAGGAAAGATGTACTATGCTTTCAATTCTTAGTTAATTAGTGATAGTCACGTGAGTAGGCCGCTAGACTATTTTGGTACTATACAGTAAATTCCTGATCAGCCGTGTGTGTGAAAAGGGCGAAGCACTAAAAATAACGAGGAACCATTACAATATGGGAGGGTTTTCACCCGGTAAGTATATATAAAGGATCTTACACGGCCGGCTTTCCCGCCAGAACACATACATGTAAACTAGATGGACCAGATAGCCAAAGGCCAAAGCGGTGTGAAATATTATATTATATAGGAACTCTCGTCTTTGACTTTCCCCTTTTTGCGCAATCAGAGGTCTTTGTCACTTCACAAATAACAGGGCTCCTTCACCAGCGTGTCAGCTTGATCCATAACTGTATAGGCATGCAAAAATCCTCGAAAATCACCATTGCTACATGCGGATGATGGAACTTTATTGACAAGGTATGGTGTAGCCTACACTGCTACAGCACCGGAGGTGGAAAAGATTGACGTCTCACCAAAGAGCTTATGTTCCTAGTGAAGATTATTAGTAGGATAATAATTCTTTATCATTATTTATAGTTGTAACTATAACTAACTATCATATATTTTCATTAATTTGCCTTGTCCCCTGTAATAGTCTCACACATGCCATTTGGAAAAGTGGGGCACTCGATATCCAACCAATCAGAACCACTAACCCGGATGAGATATTAAGTGTATTTCAATTGCCAGAGACCCACCAAAACCCCCAAGTTTTGAGCCCAACTTTCGACTGCTTAACTAAAATTTGGGCAACATACTTTTTGTCAATTGATCAAAATACTATAAATCTATGTTGTTAGATTGTTCATTTGGTGTTGTGGTAGGGCTGGGGTCCGTCGCAAAAATGTTGGGTTCGTTGCTTGAAGGGTACGGTATTTAGCGTTCCGGTCACAAGAGACGGGGGCCTGTTGAAATAAAAGGGGAAGGGCTAATGGGGCTCCTGTCTGCGGTTATGGATGTCGAAATCGGCAAGCTCATAATAGACCAGCACTAATGCGCATAACACGTTGAGAAAGAAGATTCGGGTTATTGAATTTCTGACTGGTAAAGGTGATACGAGAGATTTTGGTGTTCATGGGACAAAGCGATTCCTCTCTCAATCGATATCCTGACGTAGCGTTGATCGGTGAAATGGAAATATTGATAAATCACTGAGAATCATACTCAGTCACACAGCTGCTAGCAACCGACCGTGTAACGTGCCAAGCAGCCAAGCCCGAGGGTGTGCTGACTCGTGATCACGACAAAAATGAGCTCATTAATTCGAAACCTTAAAGCTAGGCCTCAGTTCTGTAATGGATTTTTCATGGAGTGTTTTTCCTGATAATGAGTTGCAGGTGGTGTCTTGGTGATGCCTTCTGCTATTCCCTAATTTCGAGTTCCTCAAAGTCATACAATCTGCTTAGCGTAGTCTTGACCATTCTCTATCCCTATGCTGCCCACCGGAATGGGCGACTAAGCATGCATTACAAGAGAAGAGCCGAGAAATTGGAGGTATATGGTTCGAGATATCCAGGGTATATCGGGTTAACTACGGAGAGAATGGCAACAAGAACTCAGTGCTCAGCACATCATACCGACCTGTTTGTTTACATCTCGAATGAACCGTCGTTCTTCCCTCCAGATGCTATTTCGCTGTCGCCGTAGGCTATTTTGTCCAGTTTTCAAAAATAGGACTGCGTACTCCGCAGGTCGGCCATGCTCTGCCAATGCGTGGCGAACTCTCCATTGCACACACTTTACCTACGGATCGGACGGTTGTGGCGGGGCACCGTTTGCACAAAACCGTGAAAACAGAGAGACACCAACAACCATTGCACATACCTAGTCCGTCGTAACTTGCTCGGGCAATGTTGCAACACGTGTATACTTTCCTTGCCGAACCTCGCAAGGCTGCATGCTTTTCCTTTGTCTCGTAAGACACCAGACAGGCATTCGTACTTGAGACATAGTATTTTCCTCCTGCTCCTCATTCAGATTGGACAATGGAACTAACCAAATGTGACCTTCACGATCAAAATTAATTATGCATGAGATAAGATATTTTTCCCAAAGCCCGTCTCAGCCATCAGCAAGAAGGCTCCAAACCTGTTTCTCAACTCCTTTGGTTCCTATCATAGGCCAAGAGTACATTTTTCTGTCGCACAACGCCATCAATGGAACTGGCTAGCTGGATCTCACGAAAGTATGCTTGGTTAATATCTTCTAATATGGGGCTGGTAGTAAACTTTATGGGCTCGTCTATACTTGAATTGTTGGTATCGACGCTCTCTACACCCAAAACTCGCTGTCCAACATGAACAGTTTTCTTCCCACGTCTCACAGATCGCCTCATTAGGGCCGAGTTTTAATTACCGGCATAACCCTGGGCCAAGACTCGATTCTCGCAACAGATGATGGCTCTATGGGTCATATTTAACGAGTCAATTTCTAGGAGAGAATATTTTGCGATCTTCGCTACCTTCTTTGTAGTTGCTTTGATGCTGCGCCCTTGCCTCTCGGATTTATGGTCCCTTCTTAGATTGTATGATAGTATTATTTCACCGTGCTATTCTTCACGATCGATCTATTTTGTTCTGATTTGCGGGATACCTGAATTGTCGCAGAAAGGCCGAATTCTTCATACTTATGTATATCATGAAATTTGACGCAGTGCAGAAGAGGGCTATACCGGTTCTGGTATTCAGGTAGCGTCTAGATTCTCTGTTTATCAATTGTCGCGGTGTATGAAGTACGCTAGGCTAGCGCTTCGCGAAGCGTCTGGGCTCAATTTCCACGTAATAATGATATAGCCTATAGGGCAGGGCCACGCTGCTCTCGATATTGCGCGTGGTTGGTTGTTTGTTAATCTGTGGGATGGTAGCGGCTATTATTAAACAGAACTCGCAGGGAAGATGCTGTCTAAGAACAGACTATTATGGAAGTTTCCAAGCCGAAGAATTCTTTGTGCCACGTATGGTGGGCAGTTTTCGGCTATATATATACCAACTGAGCCCGAAAGCTTAATTATGGCTATAGAGAGTTTAACGTATACGACTAGCATGCTTTACCTTTCCTCGTGTGCATTACGCTAGGGTATGCTAAGTAACTTTAGCACTTGCTCAAGGATGCTTTCCATGTATGTACTGTACGTAGGGATCGATATATCCTAGGTCCCTGGGCCTGTTGCAATCAAGGGAGTATATCCTACATTGGTAATTGTCTTCAACCCAAGAAACCAGATGTAGAACTGGATATAAAGTGAAAAGACCTATAGGAAACTCTTTAAGAGGAATGGGAATATGATCGCCTAAACTATTTATACAGAAAATCTGGTCTAATTCGTAGACCGAACCGTAGCTATCTAGACTAAAAATAGACGATACTCTCTTTAAACTAATGAGAACTGGATACTGGCCAGGGAGCACTGAATGAGACTGAAAGATGAAGGCATGATCCGGAGAAGAGAAAGCAGACATATCATGACTAACAGAAAATTTGATGAATCGGATCCAAGAAAAGACAGAGAGGTAGATATAAATCGTACATCTCAAGCTCCATTTCCATTTTCCGATATGACCATTGTTTGCTGAAGGCTCCAGAAATCAATATTCCCCCGCCAACAACGAACACGGACTCAATTACCCCCGAACGGGGCCCTATCGATGATTATTATCGAGTCCTCTAATCGCTTGTCCATGTTGTTCACACTTCTCCTGGATCGAAGCCTACGGCAAGGATTACCGTAACTCTGCTGTCTTTCCATGATTGCCTTCCTTTAGGAATCTAATTTCGCTAGATCCCGACTATATAATACCTGGAGGACTGGAATTTAAGCGGTCCTACCATCTATAAGAAGCTCGAATAGAGTCCTGGTAGCGTCTACAAGCGGTATCCTCCAGGATTAGCTGATATGATATTAGGAAACGAATTACATGTATTGTGAAGCTTGCGGTGGGCTTCAAAGGTATGATTACAATTCTGGAAGCTTCCCCTAACCGGAAATTGGAATCCACCTTGGCGGAATCCACACGGCCCGATCCCGGCTGGGGCACCGAGCTAAACTCTATTCTCTGCTCGCCCTGAAGAATCAGGGTTGGTATGAAATGTTAATAATAACCACCAGTTAAAAATGATCTTCATGATATTTTTTTTTCTTCCTCATATGCACCCCACAAATGCTTCCATATCAATAATAACACTACGGCTCATTGTGGGCAGAGAGGACTTCCATGGGACCACTTCCGTTGCGCATCTGGTCTTATTTACTAGGACTGGGAATTCGAACTGACCGCAACCCTGCTCCGCTGCGAGCGTTCAGTTCCGAACCCGGAAAACCACGATCCCAAACGGGGGGTTTATACCTAGACAAACTGAGAGCAATCACATGGCTCACGCAGACACCGGACACAATCGTATGTGCTCCCCACTCGCAGGTTATCTCCATGCTGACAGTATCGATGTATCTGGTGCTACAAGTCACCAAGGAATATAATTTCGTGTTTTCCCAGCCTCTTGCCCGTTTCCAACTCCAAAGTGAATGCCGCAGTTCTTCTTGCTACGCCGGGGTTTGCATCATGGGTTGATCCTGCTAATTCCTTTCTTGAGGAGTGGGTGAACTCTTCTCGAACGCCTGAGCCTCATGGTTCTCGGCATCCTCTCTACACCATTGTGGCCGTGGTGGACAAGGTTCCAATCTCGCGAGCTAGACTTGGTCTCGCCACGAATTATCATGGCAACGTGAAATCCACGTTATCAAGCTCTGAGGGGCTATCGTTGTTGCGTGTAAATTGTTCGAATGTTCTCGGCAAGGCGGCTGCACCGAAGGATGTACGGGGTACTATCTCTGAAAATCCCTCCTTGATGGTCTCATTTCAATCTCCCGAGAACAGCAACTCCACACATAGACTACCTTATGAAGTTGGGCTTCGTCTTGCCAATACTATCTTTGTAAATGGTAAGGATAGGACGTTATTAATCATGTGTTGGGACTACAATCCTCAGCTTCAGAGGTATACCCTGAGTCAATCTCGCGACCTATCGACTTGTATCATTACATCTCCTATCAGCCTTACTCACAAATTCTTGGAAGTTCCTCTTCAGCCCGTGACACGGCGCAGGAGGGTTATCTCGAGCATGGGAAACATTCTCCGTCAAATATCGAAATCAGCTGAGGGGGAACCGGATCAACCAATGGCGGCATCATGTGAATTGGAGAAAGACCTTCCTAGATATATAAAGGAAAATAATATAACCGACCAGAGGCTATCTGTTTGGGTTTTGGTGGAGCCCTCCCCAGCCGCTACACAAACTAGTACAAAATTGAGTCCTCAAGGCGATGTGGCAAGCGCAATCAGAAATGGGGGTAGACTACATCGTGTGGTAAGTGGGGGTGGAGGTTGGGGGAAGAAGCAGGGCTTACTGTCTCTCGATCCTGAGACTAGTTTCAGAGAAACTATTCCCCCCGAAACCCTGCTTAGACTATCCGAATTGTCCAAACCATTAACTACTTCTATTTCTCGTGAGCAATTGTCTAATGAATCGATCCCTTTTGAAAAGATCAATGACGGCCTGTCCGGCCTTTCTCAGGTGGCTAAACCAGGAGACCATGTGCAGTTTTTTGTCTCTTCATATCCAATGCTCAAGGGAAGCGAATGCCCTCTTGATTACCATGTATCTGAAGAAGCTGTTCTCTACTCCTTCGGTGTCACCACTCCATCTGAAACTGAGGTCCACCAACCATTACCAGTAAGTTTGCAGGGCCATCGCTCTGAGGCTGGTTTACCGAAGGGCCTAGTTTCTATTCAGAACTACTTTGGTGCGTTATCAGAGGAAGCAGTTACATATTCGGATCCCCATGGATGGTCTACCAAACTTTGTGTTCCTGGTTGCCGAGTTGAAGTTGAGACTACTAGCTAGAAGTCTATGGCTGAGGTTTGAGGGACACTGTGAATCAAAGTATCTAGTTTCGTCAAACATGAAGGCCTGTTACAGCCAGTGCAAAGTGTATAATTACTAATGCAAAACGAAGCAATGTATATATGGCCGCCTTCAAACACAGTTATAATGCTCGGTTTCCATTGGTCCATCCAACGTAATGCAAGGTGAGTGCCTATCCCACGTGAGATTTCCGTAGCCTTCAGATGCCGAGGAATGATTCAAATAACAAATTTTGATGCGAGAAATACCAACGTAGCTCTCTATGCCCTGGTATGAACGTCCTTTTAGTAATGTCGGAATTAGCATTAGGGGGCAATCAGCATTTCTTCCTCCCGTTAATCTTTTTCATAATCTATTCTTTTAATTATCTTCATCTCCTTACGAGGGACGGAGACTGCGAGGAACTGAATGGGCTTCAGGTTGTCTGGCCCGGCAGGCTCCTCCTAAAATAGGAATATTTCCCTCTATATCAACACGAAATATATTCATTTCTCGACCCCGACCTATGATATATAGCTTCATGATGCTCGCATCGTTGATAGAGAGAGCCAATTAACAGGAATTCTGGCGCCGTATATAGCTTTCATAGAGGAATGAACTCAATGCTACATATGAAAGGCAAGCAATATTATTCTCTTTATCAAGGGTAATGCGCATGCATATCCCACCCCACTAATGAGTAACAGAAAACGCTGCCCAGAAGTCAGTAGCGTATTATTCTCTTAACAGACGAGAGAATCTTCCAGGTCTCAAGCAACATTATGGAGGCGTACAATCTTGATCGAACGCTGCTCTATCATAGTTAGTAGTTACTTCTTTCGAAACCCAATCCCTTTGCAGTAGTATGCAATCCCAAGTTAATAAGCCGACACCGAATTCTGTCACTTAATCAGGAAGTTACCATCCAGGATAATTTTTTCTGAGCTCCCTGATGATCACCTCGTAAGCCTCCCGATTATTACATGTATTATTGGATTGACTTACTGGCGACTTCAGAGGTGAACAAAGGAGCTATGGCCAGAGTTTTATTTCAGGATCCATCCGAAATAATGTCCGAGGAACCGGGTTAACCGGAGTTAGTTAGTCACTAAATCACGTGGATAATTACTAAACCGTTCAGCTGTTACTACTATGATAGCCAACCCTCAACTTCTCTTCGTCTCAACCTTTTTCCCTCGCCGTCACGAGAGCATTACGGCGAGACGTGCTAGGCTCCATTTCTCCTTTTTGACATCTATTCAATCTGTGAACTCGCTGCTACCGTCACTCCTTTCAAAATGTCTTCGGAGCTCTGGTAAGATGAACCCTTGAGCTGCATCCCAACTCCTCACACATTCCCCAACTACCTTTATGTGAACCTCACTTTATCATCAATGATAGATATGCTAACTGAGTGTCTTTACCATAGTCCTGTCTATGCGGTGAGTCTCGTCGTATTGTCCCAGTATCTTCTATCCTTGAGGAAAATGGATTTTCTATGGAATCCATTGAATGAATATACTCCTACTTTTTTATGCTTACATTCTGTTTCCTACTTTGTGAGTATCAACTGACAAACAACTGGCGACTTTTTCAAAACAGCCTTTTTTTGGTGCCCTGGGTTGCACCTCTGCTATCGTCTTCACATGTTTCGGTGCTGCCTATGGTACGGCTAAGGCAGGGGTTGGTGTTTGCGGGATGGCTGTCCTGCGGCCTGATTTGATTGTGAGGAGTATGTGGATAACCGCCATTTTTGGGTGCAAATAATACCGAGACCCTGCCACTGATACGCACTTGTCGCAGACATTGTTCCCATTGTCATGGCTGGTATCATTGGTATCTACGGTCTAGTCGTCTCGGTCCTTATCGCGAACGATCTGGGGCAAAGTTTGCCTCTGTACACCGGATTTATCCAGCTAGGTGCTGGTTTATCTGTTGGACTTGCTGGTATGGCTGCTGGGTAAGTTGTAGAAACGAATCCCGCTCACTCCTTTTCCTTACGTATACTTGGGGGCTAATCAACTTGGTCGTTAGCTTTGCCATTGGCATCGTCGGCGATGCTGGCGTCCGTGGATCGGCGCAGCAGCCTAGGCTCTATGTTGGCATGATTCTTATCCTTATCTTTGCGGAAGTCTTGGGTAAGCCAGTTGCTGTATCTCCACCATTGAACAAATTGCCTAATACACCCACTTCATTTATGTAGGTCTTTATGGTCTCATCGTTGCTCTTTTGATGAACGCCCGCTCTCGAGGTTCCTGCTAAACGGCCAATGGACCTATTCGTAGGGGAAAATAATCGAAGATTGCAGACTAAACAATTAAACCGGTCCCATCCTGGTTAGTCAAGGGGAACCGAAAGGTTTTGCACTTCTGTCACTTGTGCATCCCCCTTCCTTCTTAGCTAATTCTGTATACACTGTTTCTGTACCCAATTTTATATCGGTTGCCATTAATTGTTATTAACTATGAAGCCCAGCCGTCTTGTGAGTGAATATCAAAATATGTTTCAGGTGTCAAGTATGTATGTAGTGTAAGATGGGTTATGGCTTCGGTAGTGATTTCTACTCGTTTGGGAGGTTTTAAATATTTTTTTTTCAAGTCCTTTATGTACAGGCTCTCCATAGAAGCACGAAACCCAAGTTAATGAAATAGTAACCATAGCCTTTTCTTACGCCTCTTGCATTAGGCTATTTATCTTATACCAGTATTAGGAATCATTCACTTGTTTCGATCCCGTCCGTCTTCCATATATTTGCCACATAACCGAGAACAACAAGTGCAATAACCACTCATTGTAATGCCTAAGTTGGCCGGGCTCACGTGCCGTCGACCTCGAGCAGAAGGGCAAAAGGGCAAAATACTTATCACCCCCCAGAAAACTAGTATTACGATATCATGGAGCATGTCGAACACCACGTTATACACGCACAGAACTTTGACATATATACACCATATCATGCCTAGAGGAGGGGGAAAAAAGCAAAAATACGTATCTACATATCTACTCGATGGCGGAATATAATACCAAATGGTAGCAACATCAATGTCTTTTCCAACAATGTGAGTAAAAGATCGTGCCTTTCCCCTCCCTTGTATCGTAAGGAGGAGGGGGACGAAGACGATGGGGTAGGATAAGCTGGGAAACGGAGGGAAGAAAACAAAGGATAGGTGAGACAGGGGAAGGTATGGGAGTGAGGAAGTGAACTGGATGGCAAGTTCCTAAATCTCTAGTGTAATTACTTATATGTATAAACCCTAATGAAAATCATGATAGATAAAAAAGGAAGAAAAAAAAAGGTGACAACATCCGAATCAATGGATAGATGACTAAGGCACATAAAGCTAGACTATGACTTCTCGAGTTTTCGCCTCAGAGTTCTTGTCTTCCGCAAAAGCTTCTTGTATTTGTGCTTCTTCATTTTCAATTTTCGCTGCCTCCTCACACTGATGGCATGCATTACTCGGTGTCGACGTAGCCGCTCAACATGGGATGTATCAATAGAGTCCTGGAGCTCATTTACAGGTTCGCCATCGGACATGTCGGGATTCCGAACGAACGGCGTTGCATGAGCTTCGTATGTTTTATGACCATCAGCGCGTGTGGATTCACGGATAGTAAGGACAGTCGAGTAAATTCGAGGTGAAGTTGATTGAACGTCAGGACGTCCACTATGCGATCCCTCAAAGATCGTTTTCTCACTAAAGGAAGCTGGCGGCGGAGGAGGATTAAACGGACGGAGACGTGTAGCAAACTCCTCAATCGAGTCTCTGAGATCTTGTGCGGAAAGTCCATCGAGGTATATCACCTCAGATTCAACATTATTTGTGGAGGCTTGAGTCACCCCTTGTCGTAAGTCATTCTGCTCCGAACCTGGGGCTTGCTGGTGGTGTATGGAACTCTCCATGTAATCTACCGCCGAGGCCAGTGTGTATATTAAGTTTTCCGCTTGGGTTTTTGACTGCTTCTTTGAGGTGAAGATAGCGTTGAATGTTTCTGCGCTCGAGGTCGGGGGAACCGAGGTTGTGAGGGAGATTGGACGGTGAATGGAAAAGAAGGAAGCAACATGTACATCTGCTATCACAAATTAGCTTCCCGCCTACTCTTCGTAGGGAGGCAAGCGTAACATCGAATCTTACCTTGTGGTTGAAGATGCTGTGTCGAGGGCACACTAGGAAGATCCAAGAACGGTGTATGTTGACTCGGCTTCCCTGGGCTATGACGCCCACTATCTTTCCCCCTCCGTTTTGCTACTTTACCCTCACATTTGTTCCCAGTAGGATTCACTTCTTTTGCTGAGGTTTGCGAGGAAGCATCGATCGGTTTTGAACCATCGTTGGGAGGTACAGGAGGTTTAGACGAGGAGTAGCGCCGCTGTACTCGACAAGTCGGAGTAACCCGCAAGCTGTTTGATGAGGAGCTGAGTGTTGAGGGGGAAGGACGAGAGGCGCCTGGCAGGGACACGGCGGAGGCCCATGCCACACGGCGTAGGGACGATGAGAGCATCATGGCGTGCAAAGATTCTTGAAGCTTGAATAAGTGAAAGTCGAGAGGAATCTGTTTAAGAACATACGAAGCTATGAAATTTGAACTTGTTTCCCGGACCTTTGCTTCAAACCTTCGCCACCGTCGCTCAATTCACGTGACCCCTGTAATTTTACCAAGTCGAATTCGGCAGAAATAATCGGTACTACTTTGGTAGTCCGTAGTACCTAAGGGCATATTCATAGACCTACAGCAACGAGTCCTACTACTAAGAGCCCTACATCCTTATCCGAGTTATGAGCCTCCGGTCAAACTAAAGGAAAAGGCAAGCTGTCGTAGAGGGAGATAATGGAACACTTCCCCGGGTTCTCTCCCGGTACGCTATCATACCTAATCACGAGGGACTGCACAATGCGGCCACGTCCTTGTGATTCGGACCCTGGGTACAAATTGCTTCTCACTGTGGCGATAACGATACAATCTAGAGGGGACCCGTTATTCACCGGACTAGGTTATTCTAGTCATTTGCACTGGACTTTCCCGGACGAGATTCCCTTATATACTTATTATTATAGGAGCGCCAGATCGTCAGTAGATAGCACAAAACGAAAGCCTTAGCGGCGCGCCGAGGTTACGAGAAACCAAGTGCGCAGGGTGTGGGATTATGAACAAAGCGAATAGTGTAATCCATAGCATAGTGTTTTTCTACAGAAATCCACGCGATTCTTCATTGGAAGCGAGCGATATTGAGTCGTGACCTCATTCCCTCTTTCGAATGCCTCGGATTCCAAATCCGACTTGAGGATACGTATGTCTCCTACACAAGAGAGAGGTAGTCTATAGACGACTGCTGATAGTTGAGAAAGCTACGATAGCTTGGATCTCCATTCGGGCTCATTTATATGCTACGACGCGTTGTGAAAAAATCCTCGAAATTAGAAGTCAAACTTTCCTAGCTTGTACTCATCTTGCTCTAGTTGACCTTCAAGCTGATAATATTCTTATTCAGGGGCCGGATAAGAGTCTGTGAGCCCCCAGACCTGCTCAGTTGTTTTGGACATGGGTTCTTTATTCTTAATTGTGCCTTGGGCAAGGAAAATTGTAAATGGAGCAGACACGCTCCTCCAAGTTCTCCGGATTTCATGACTTATTACTCGAAAGCCGAAACTCCGACAACCTCCCTTAACTCTGTTGAGCCGAGAAATTGAAGAAGGCTTGCTTTATCTGTCAAGAGAAAGGGGATATAGCATCGGGCTGCCCGAGAAAGAAATAGAAGAGCACGTCAGCGACAAGGATGTACGTAAAGCATGTCTACCGCCATAAAGGAGCCTTAGAGATTAGTTTCAGGCTAAGGACCATAATTCATATCAGACTTTTAGAATGAGTTCTGCGGGCTTATTGGCATCAAGCGAAAGCTAAAGTCGTCTACAGCCGGACATCCTCAGACTGACGGCTCATGAATCAATATATGGTGCAGTGTTTCTATCCGTATGTCGATCGCTTCCAGGGCGACTGGTCAAGCTGATCGACTTTTTCAGAGAGTTGTTAGAACATGAATCATTAGGGGCATCGCTATTCATGGTTGAGTGCAGATGTGAACCTCATGATATTCGACCAGAAGGAGTTACTTGTCGGCAACTCCCCAAAGGAAAGGCTCAACCGCAAGGAAGCCATAACAACAGCCCGTCGAATGGAAGAGATATAGAGGTCTGCCTACGATATGAAAGCTAATGGCAGAAAAACGAGCCGAAAACATCAGAGAAAGATTCATTTTGATGTTGGAGGTGTGGTCCTGATCAGGGTGGTCGATGGGAATTATTAGAGACACAGTTACGACATTTGTTAACAGAAGGATCTCCTGTTACTTTCACAGCTGTTTTTCGTTAGGTCTACTTGCCTGAAATTGTATCCCCTGGTCTACTTAAGGGATGAGAGGAATAGTACTAGGTGGGCATGATTTGGCCACGACCTACGGTAAATATGGCAGAGGATATAGCAGGGAGGCCATAACTAAATGCAACGGAGTTCTTTGTCCAGGTGAGGATTTATCGCATAGCGGGTAGGCCAAGATGGGAATATCGGAAACTAGGAATAAAGTAATAAAGTGATTAATGTTCTTGACAAACGTAAGATCTTAGGATCCAAATTGATTCATTCCTATGACTAATAATAAGAGTATTTGTGGATCCTGAATTGGAGTGCCGTTTTAGGTCGGCTATATTCATTCCCGAAGTTCCCGAATTGCTGCAACTATAGTACATAGGCACAAGGTAGGTCACTTCGGATCCAAAGCTTCAGAAGACTGAGACTGGCGGTCTTCTTGATAGAAAACTCATAGTGCCGGAGAATGTGATCGATTGGTGCAATATTTCACTCAGTCATCAGCGTTGCGCATCGGATGGTACCTAGGTAGAGGACTTCCCTTGCGAAACTAACGTTAATTCCTCCTGCGGGGATTTTACTGTCTGTTTTCTCAGTAGACCTATTTTGCACTAAACCTATTCGAATTTTTCATCAAGCCTATTTAAGTATTTTCCTATAGTAAAGCCTAATTATTAAGGCTTCGATTAGGGTGGGTTAGTTTGGTAACAATAGGCGGTGCATCATGGCAGAATATAAGCTCAAACCCCAGATTCATGACGAACAGAATCCCGTAGTTGGTTTATTAACGGAGTAGTGGGTGGAGTACTATTGCAACAGCATGGGGAACAGTGGCATCCATGTGCTTCTCGAAGACTATGAGCGGAGCAGAGCAGAACTATGAAATCCACGGTAAAGAGATGCTCGCTGTGATCAAGAATGGAGAGCCGGACTGGGTGGATTGCAGGGCAAATACCGTTTCAATATCTTTATAGATCATAGTATAGGCTGAATTCCTCTTTAAATTCTACTTCTTGATCTGGTAATCCGGTGCCGTGCAGGCTGATAAGGAGGGATACCGAATGCAAGTTCTGCTCAAACCTGAATTCCTCGACAAATAGATCCGAGAATCCTCTCTAAAGCTCTTAGACTTTGATCCCTCTTCTACTTTCCAGGATGAAGCCCGAAGTCATCGTAGATCATGTAATCCGTCTGAATCAGAGCTCATTGTAACTACAAGGGATCCGAAGCTTACTGCTTGACTACCAATGCCCATAGCTAGTATTCTTAGTGATAGCGCCTAATGCTACAACTCTTCTTCTTTCCCTAGACTAGCTAGTATAGTATTAGCTGGCGTCGTCACAGTAGTCGTGCTCAAAATCAGGAGCAGCAAGATCAAGCAACAAGGGAAATAGTTGAGGTAGAGGAGTAATTGCTGTATGGTAGACAACGCCCATCCCATCTCCCATACACTATGCTTTCGGAGCTTATATAATATATGATCTAGCCTTTTTTAGGAAGGGGTTGTGCGTGTAGCAAGTCCCGATAATAATTGAAATACAGGCTAATGTTATTTGGCCCGTACGCCTAGACCGCCTTATTTTCCGCTTTCCTCATTGGGAACAGGCGGAAAGCCCTCATTAGCTTGCTTATCGGTTTCTGGCATTCTATAGGCGTCAACTCCTGCGGGCATATATCTAGATATAGGTTTTGTTGCTTTCTGGATATATAGGTGCTTCATCGAGGTAATCCCTTTTAGGGGGCCACTTCAGATATCTCTAAGTTATTGTTAGTATAGTAGCTACTAAAAGTCACCTCAGCTACTGATTAGTTATTCTTACCATTTACAATGTGAAGGAAGTGCCCTCTTCCATTCGGTGCTACTTTTTCTTTAGTTCCTTCACTGGAGTTTCCCCGCAACTTCCAGGACCTTTCACAGCTTCCATTCCCTTTTTTTCCTTACCTTTAATTTTTCCCACCGTAAGCTTAATCTCTTAGAGCAGCTACTGCCTGGATCGAGCACATACCTATGAAATTCAGAAATGGCCGATACTATTACGGTCAACGATCTAGTTCTTCCCGGTGAATTCGGGCCTGACAACATTGAGGCTTACAGCTCTCTTGCTATTGCGCCACTTGTGAAGCTGACCGAGTCACTTCAGCATGCTGAAGTGAATAAATTCCTTTTCCCTAATGGGGAACCTGATGAAACTGTTCCCAATTTGTCTAATCGCGACTTTGTCCCTAACGGGGAGCCGGATGAAACCATCACTACCCATTCATCCGATTGCGACTCTTTTTCTGACGGGGAATCGGACGAAGCCGCCCCCATCGCCGGACTATTTGACTATAATGCCGGTTTTGATTTTAGCGATCCGCTTGATATTACCAGTATCCCTACTCCGCCTCTGCTCCCACTGGTTCTTACGGACCAAGCAGCCATGAATTCTATACAAAACTGGGCAAAAGCAAACGGGTTTGCGGTCGTTCTATGACGCACAGATCGAGATCGAGAAAATCAAATTAGTGGCCGATATTGTAACGGGCTAGAGCCCAAGGAGTCACATGTAATACCACGTGACAACGTACTTTTTTTCCAACGAATCCTTTGTATACATAACGGCTAGTATCAATACAATGCCCCCTTAGTCTGAAGTTGTGGAATCTCTGATTCCCATTGTCTCTTTGAAGTTTGTGGAGTGATTCCTGTTGTCTGAAGTTTGTGGAGTCTTCGATTCCTGTTGCCCCCCTTTTCTCTCTTCGAAGTCGTGGTCCTCTATCCAGACAAAACGCAGCGATGGACCACAGTGGACATGACGACAGCATGCAGATGCCGTGTTGGATGAACGATTTTATACAACAGCAAGCTGCCCACGCAGACCGACGTGAGCAGCAGCTTATTGCTGCCCTTCAATAGCAGTAGCAGCAGATTGAATGACTAGAGGCGAGGATGCTAACTACCGAACAGACAGTGCAAACCCCTACCTCCTCCAATACCCATACGCAACCTGTG